>PVKE010051312.1:0-10683 GCA_004027555.1 Craseonycteris thonglongyai
CCCACCTGTGGAATGAAACTATGTGGAAAAACCGATGATGTGCAACTGTGGAGACTGTTCTGGGCCCTCCCCCTTCTCTCTGTCTCTGTATCTCTTTCTCTCTCTGTGTCAAAAACAATAAAAATAAATCTTTAAAAAAAGAATAACACTGTATAAAATAAAAATATTTTAGTAAAATGGGATATGGTCTATTGTTTTGGATGGAAAGATTGTATATTGTAAAAATTTCTTCCATTAGATGGCATGCAAATTCAAATTAAATTCCAATGGAATTTTAAAAGGGGAACTGAGAATTGCTATGAAAACAAGCAGATGTTCAACAGATATTAAAATATATCATGACATTAAAAAAGTTTGGGTGCTGTTGGTCTAAGAATCATTAGATTGATAAATCAGAAAAGGTGGTGGTACCTTATGAGACTCTGGTATAACAACTTAACCATATTGTTATAAAAGAAATATTCTAAACCAGGCACATCCAACCTGTGACCTATGATGGCTTTGAATGAGACCCAACACAAATTCTTAAAACATTATGAGATTTTTTTGCAACTTTCTTTTTTGTTTTTTAAGTTTCTCAGCTATTGTTAATGTTAGTGTATTTTATGTGTGGCCCAAGACAATTCTTCTTCTTCTTCTTCCAATGTGGCCCAGGGAAGCCAAAAGTTTGGATACCACTGTTCTAAACTATTAAAAGAAGTGATGATAACTCAGCCAATGATGTTAGTCTGTTTGGAAAATAAAAACAGAACTTCATTTCACACTACGTATTATAAACTATAATAAACTCCAGATGAATTAATGGCTAAATGTAAAAATCGGAGATTATAAAACAATTCATGTGAACATTTAGCTGATTTTAAGGCTAAAATGTCTATTAAAAAATCACAAATGTTATAATATAAACCTTACCCTCAAATTTTCTTCTTCTGTCAAAACAACACAAAACAAACTAAAAACTACATTTCAGAAGCAAGTGATAACTGAGAAAATGTTTTCAGCAAACATGAGATAATGAGAGAAACAATAACATACAAAGAATTCTTATAAATAAATAAGAAAATTGCTAGTTTGAATAGAATGGGTAAGAGACAGTTGCATTTCATTCAAAGAACTACAGTAATTTCTCACTTAATGTCATTGACAGAACCTTGGAACTGTGGCAAAACAAACAAACAGAAAAACAAAAACAAAACATAGAAAACCAATTTTACCACAGGGTAGTCGATATAAACAAGAGTTAAGTTCCTATAGCATTTATCTAATCAATGTTATAATGAAATGACGTTAAGTTAAATGATGTGGAGCACCTACTGTATATTAAAAAAAAAATTAATGTTTAGACTTACTAGCAATCAAAGGTATAAAAATTTGAGTGTTCTTTCTTTTTTAAACTTTTCTTTCCCCTCAATGCAGGCCAAAATGAGTTCAACGAACACTCACAATGTAGACTGGTACTTCTTTGTTTGGAAAGCAATGTTTTAATATATATACAAGACCTAAAACTGATTATTCCCTTTGATGCAGTAATGCTCAGAAAATAGGATTATTGCCTATTCTAAGGAAATAATTGAAAGTATTGACAAAGACTGATAAATAATGATACTCATCCAAACCTTGTTTAAACTAGTGTAAAACTCTAAACAAACTACAGATCCCAGATTACTGATTAAATGTATTACAATACAATCATAGGAAGGACAGTTATACTGACTTTAAAGTAGGTACCCTAAGGATATCTGACAGCAGGGAAATATGCTCTTAATAATATCTTTAATGAAAAAATATGTGAAAACTCTACATACAGTGTAGTTTTAGCTTTGAAGAAAAACACATGGCTATTTGAATATATAAATATACACAAATACTTGGGGGGACAGAAAAGAATATGACAAAAATATATAAGAATATGGGCCAAAATTTATCTCTGCATGGTGGGATGATGCATGAGCTTTCTTTCCTTAGTCTATGTCCCTGTTGGAAGCCAACTCACCTGCATAATCCTCTGTACCGTAGTCATCAGTGGGGTCTTCTACTCGGCTATAACGGACACGTTCCACTTTAGGAAACTCATTGGTTGGTGAGTAAGGCTGCACGGAGGTGCCATAGAGTACCAAAGACCATTCTTTCAATTTACCTTGGGAAACAATAATGAACCCATAGCATGATCAAACATTTACTTTTTAATTTTATAATTTAATTTCTTCTTACCTAACAAAAAGTATCAGTAGAAGAATTGTGGGAAGCAGATTCATATGAATCATTACATCAGATACAGGGATAGAAATGTACATTTACCACTGTTTGAAGAATTATTAACTAATGATTCACAGAACAGATATTTTTTTTTTGTTGTTTGTTTGTTTGTTTTTTTTTATTTTATTTATTTATTTTTTTAAATTTATTGTTAAATTTGATGAGGTTACATTGGTTGGTAACAATTAGACAGTTTACAGATGTACAAGTCCACCTCACATCATTCATGCATCGATATTTACTAAGCACCAACTACAGGAGCCCAGATATCTATTTGATAGGCCCAAGATTTTTATAGAGCTTTGTTTTTCTAGGTAGAAAGTGTTATTTAAATTTTACAAAAATTTTTGTTGTTATATGACTTCTTTATTAGTAAAAAGATAAAAACAACTACTTTGTTCTACGTGATACCTGAATTAGTAATTCAATTTTAGGAATACGTCACTATTTATATTATCCTATCGACTTGTATTGTCCAATGATAGCCACCAGACACAAGAAGTTATTTAAATTTAAATTAAGATTTAAAAATTCAGTCACACTAACTACATTTCAATTGCTCAGTAGCCTGTGTTGCTAGTGGCCCCTCTAATGGACAGCAGAGACATAGAACACTTCAATATTGCAGAATGGCCTACTGAATAGTGCTGCAATAGAGCATGTTCTGGTCAAGGGCGCCTTGCGACATGAGATATGTGTTTGACCTCATTTGGATGGTACGGGCACAATGAAGATTTTGCTTTAGTTTAGTCCATATTCATTTATTTCTTAGATTTCTAAAACTGAAGTCTTTAATCAAAAAAAAAAAAAAAGCCCCCCACACTGCTCCCAGGCCACTAAGCTTAATTAGATTCACATAAAAAGAATCGACCATAAGCAGAAATTAAGACACTATTAAAAATATGAAAATATGCTGGTAGAAAGAACACCTTGTAAGGACCCCAGCCCCCTTGGCCTAATACAGAGAATCAGGCATGGTTCAGGGCTAGGGCTCTTCCACAGCCAGAGTGGTGAACTTGAAGTGTTACATAATTCAACTCTTAGTATCTACAATCACCATTCAAGCTGATGCTTACACTAAGTTTTATCCCATTAAAGGTTCACAACAACCAGATGTTGGTGCTTGCATTCCCAATACAGTTGATATAAACAATGATAAGGAAACTTAGGCACAGAGTTTATAACTCTTTCAAGGGCAGTCAGAGGACAGACTGATATTAAAACCCATCAGGGGGCTTCAGTTTAAGATGCCAAAGTAGGAAGATTTTGAACCCACCTCCTACCATGGACACAACAAATGGACAGCTCCACATGGAACAATTTCCTCTGAAAGAAATCCCCAAATTAGCTGAGAGGCTCCTACATACTGGACAAATAAGAAAAAAAACCCAAATCCAAGAGGTTAGGAGAGGCTGGGACACAATGTCACTGTAAACCCTGGCCCTTGTACAGTGACCAACAAATGGGAAGCAAATCAAAGCCTCAGGCTTCTCCCTGAGAAACAAAAGTTTTGAACTCCACATTGGTTATCTCAACTTTTAAGACCAGCACTCAAGAGATGATCACTGCATCCCCCCAATCTAGCTTTGAAAGCCAATGAGGCTGTGTAAATGAGTCTCATAAGGCTATGGCAAACTGAAAAGCAATTTTTAAAGGGCTCAGCAGGCTCACCCACACAAGGGCCTCATGAAGAGGTAGCCGACTGAAAAGCACCAGGGCTTTCTGTGAAACAGGCTTATCTGCTTATCTTAAAGTGTTTGCCTGGGAGGCAGGCATCTAATTTAACATCCAACTAGAGACCTACTGAAACTGGAGACCAGCAGCATCCACCTTTGTGATCTCCCTCAGCCTTGCTCTATCTAGCTCACTGGCATCTTCAAGAAAAAAGTTTGTATTCCTGTCTGACACTGCAATTTTTACAGCTGACACCCATGAGACACCTCTAGGTTTCCTGGCTCTAGTGGCCAGCATAGCTTATAGTTGTAAGTCCCATAGACATGTAATGAAAATTGACAAGTCTTTAATTAGACGAATCAAGGAAAAATAAGAGATAAATCAAGTCAGAAATGAGATGTTATAACTGATACCACAGATATACAAAGGATCATAAGACTGCTATGAACAATTATATGACAACAAATTAGACAACATAAAATAAATGGATAAATCCTAGAAACATACAACACACTAAGACTGAATCATGAATAAATAGAAAGTCAGAACTGACCAATTATTGGTAAAGAGATTGAATCAATAATAAGAAACCTCCCAACAAACAAATGTCCAAGACCAGACAGCTTCCCTGGTGAATTCTATCAAATATTTAAAGAAAAATGAATACCAATCCTTCTCAAATCCCTCCCCACCCACCACCCCTCCCCCCCACAAAAAAAAAAAAAAAAAGATAAGGAGGGAACACTTCCAAGCTTATTTTACGACATCAGCATTAACTGGACACACAAATCAAACAAGGATTACAAGAAAAGATTACAAGCCAATATTCCTGAAAAAAAAAAAGCAAAAATCCTCAACAAAATTATTAACAAACCAAATTTAACAAAAGATTTAAAACATCATACACTATGATCAAGTGGGATTTATTCCAGGAATGCAAGGTTCAACATCAGCAAATCATTCATTGTGTTCTACCACATTAACAAAATAAAAGATAAAAATCATATTAGCTCAATAGATCTAGAAAAAGCATTTGACAAAATTCAACATCTATTTTTGATAAAAGTCTCAATAAAGTGGAAATAGAGGGAATGTATCTCAACATAATAAAGGCTATATATGTTAGGTAACATCATACTCAGCGGTGAAAACCTATTAATAAAAGCTTTTCCTCTAAGGTCAGAAACAAGACAAGGATGTTCATTCTTGCCATCTTTAATCAACATGGAATTGAAACTCGTAGCCAGAACAATTAGTCAAGAAAAAGAAATAAAAGGCATCCAAATCAAAAAGGAAGAAGTAAAACTGTCACTATCTGCAGATCACATGAATACACACACAGACACACACACATCCCTAAATACTCCACCCAAAAGAAAAACTGTTAGAACTAGTCAAAAAATTCAGTTTCCCAGCCTCTCTTTCCTTCACTCACAACAGCTGTCATGGAGTGGCACTGAGAGGCAATGCTGTTTTCTACAGTGGCACTCATGGTTAATAAGCTGCTGAGTCTTGCTATAGAGGAAACTAGATTGGTAGGTAGGTAGATAGAAGACAAACCAGATATAGATATACATATATAAATGTATAAGTATATGTGTATATGTAAATGATTGTCAATCCCATCATGTTGAGAGGCAGTCTTTTCCCAACTTTGAAGAGAATACTTGGCCCTGGTTTTCCAGTAAACTAACTGACTGATGTACTCTCTCTGAGGTGATCTGTTAAGAGCTCAGTTGGCCGGGGCAGAGCAATGCTACTCACGAGATTTTCACAAAAATGGTTCGTATGACTGAACATGACTGGGTCTTCCTGAAGGTCTTTTTAACCTGACAATATCCCTTGGACCAAAAGAGAGGGCAGCCAGGAGATGAGCAACATTTCTGTTGCTAACATCAGTCCTCACTAGTCAACAGAGAAATGCAAATCAAAACCACAATGTGATATCACCTAATACCTTTTAGAATGGGTATTATAAAAAATAAACAAAACACAAGAAATAACAAGTGTTGGAAAAGATGTGAAGAAAATGGAACTCTTGTGTACTGTCTGTCAGTGGGAATGTAAATTGGCACAGACATTATGAAAAATGGTATGGAGGTTCCAAAAAAAGTTAAAATGGAACTATGATATGGTCCACCAGTTCCACTTCTGGGTATTTATTATGTCTGCAGAAAACAGATATTTATTATAACTGAAGACACATACATCCTCATGCTCACTGCAGCATTATCTACAATAGCCAAGACATGGAAGTAAATTAAGTGCTCATCAATGTACAAGTGGATAAATGTGATATATGTTATATATACATAGTCACTAACTGAATATTTTTCAGTCACAAAAAAAGAATGAAATCGTGCTATTTGTGCCAACTGGATGAACTTTGAAGGCATTGTGCTAAGTGAAATAAATCAGAAAGACAAATACCATGTGATTTCACTTACATGTGGAATCTTAAAAAACAAAAAACATACATGTACAGAAGAACCAAGCTTCACAGATACAGACAACAGGTTGTTGACTGGCAGAGGCAGGGAATAGGAGTTGGGCAAAATAGGTGAAAGGGGTCAAAAAGTACACAAAAAAAATCTATAACTGTGAGGTGATGGATGTTAACTAGACTTAATTGTGGTGATCATTTCACAATATACACAAATCTCAAATCATTATGTTGTCCACCTGAAACTAATTATGTCATATGTCAATTATATCTCAAGAAAACACATTTTGAATCCAAATCCTGTAACCTTAAAACATTATATAATACTGCCTTCCTGTTCATTTTCAGGAATTTAGGAACTTGATGGTTAAAATCAAACATATTCTGTGATACAGTGTTTTCTGACACTCACATTGGGCCAATACATTGCTTACTATGAGATTTGTCGACTGCCAGTTTTTCTTTGGACTCACTTGCTAGGGACTATTCTTTTCATAATCAGGGTGTTGTTTGGTCTCAAAATTCCAAGTGGTATGTATTTAAGTAATGGCATGAAGTGAACGATCACATGAAATTTTTGATCTATTTGACTGCATTGAGGTTGCAATGCAAGATAACCCTTTTTCCTTATATTATAGAGTCTCTCAAGTGTACAAAAGGAATACAATCCATTAGTTACCCTAAAATCTAGTCCATTTAACTTACAATTATTTTGTATCTAAAAATTTATCCTCATAAGTGTTTTGAAGAATGCTGCCTCATAATCAATTATTTCCCATGGTGCCTTTTCTGAAGTATATCATAAGCCCGCTGAGAATATCCTTGCTGGGTAATCCATCTTTATTTTTCACTTAGTCTTTAATATTATTTCCTTAGAATCTCTGGCACAATTCACATAAAATACTTCCATATTTTGGAGCCATCATCTTTTTTTTCCCCTACCACTTTTTCCACTTGCTAACTTCTGTAGGAGGTTTTGCAGTTGATACTGCAACTTTCTGTTAAGAAATAGCTGTGTAAATACAGAAGGAAAAAAATCCATTTTACTTGTTAACATATACTTGTAAATGCTTTCTGTCCAAGGTTCAAAACCCAGGAAAGGCTTAATGTGCAATAAAACAAACAAACAAACAAACAGGCTTTTGATGGTTTGTTAATATGTATTGAAACACATACACACAAGTCCTTTTCCAAAGCTGTGACTGTTCTTGAACCAAAAGGTTGGTAGAAGGAAGGATACCCAAAGATCACGTGTTTCTATTAAAGAACATCTCTAAGATGACTGGAGGTAAATGGGGTTAACCACGAGTATTTAAATAGTATAAAGGAGAAGTCAGTGCTAAGAAATAGATTATCTAGATTATCTGGGCTACTGCAAAGAGATTTCAACACAGGGAATCATAGTAACCTGGACAGCCTGTGACTCTTGCACACACATGCCAGGTCAATCAATAGTGTGCCCCTTAGGGAAGTTTGTCCTTGTGGGAGGAACACTTTATCACTGACATTCTTTAGAACTGCTGGTACACGGTGATAATAAAGAGCAGAATCACTTTTAGTTTTATAACTGTCTTAAATTCTCAGCAGAGAAAGCACCCATAACATTTACACTCCTGGCTGCCACCACTCCAA
Organism: Craseonycteris thonglongyai; assembly: GCA_004027555.1. NCBI lineage: Eukaryota > Metazoa > Chordata > Mammalia > Chiroptera > Craseonycteridae > Craseonycteris > Craseonycteris thonglongyai. The sequence continues at coordinate 8,006 of PVKE010051312.1, forward strand.
TCCCCATTCCTTGGCACACATCTGACACATTTTGACAGCATTTATTTCTTTGGATTTCTGGACACATAAGAACCCTATAGTGACATATGCTGATGGGTCAACTGGGAGCTGTTCTTTGGTCAGTGCAGCACAGCCCAGTCACCATGCCTCCATTGCCCTTGAGCCATACCCACCCCCTCCAATGTGTCTCCATGGGCGTGGCCTTTTAAAAGAGGAGGGAAGGAGAGAGAGAGGTCCTGGAAACTAAGTATATGATGAATGCGTGGAAATTTCTAGAAATCAGGATTTAGTTTATTTGAATGTTCTCTATCAACCCTGCCTTGTTGACAAACATTTGATTTCTTGATAAAAACTTGGCAATTCAGGCTGCATGTTAGAGGACAGCTTGACCCAAATACTCTTTAACAAAACTTTTATCTTGTTCATTGTGACCTTGCCACCATGATGGTTTTATTTTCTCTGATTATGGGACCACTGTGGGAGCAGCACAGATAAGCCACATCACAGCATTAATGACAAGAGACAGGCCAAATTGTGAGATCAAAACTGAATCTCTCAGAAAAAAAAAATATATGGATCTATCAGAATAAGTAACTTTCTCTGAATGGTGGACAAAAGTCTGGTAAATGTACACATGTGTTCATGCCTGTGTTCTGCTGTATGTTTCCTTTTTCCTACAAAGTCCACTGTATTTAAATGGTACACACTTTTAGAATTAGTTGCAGAATGTCTGGGTTAATTTATTCTCTGATCATGGGAAGGCTAGAATTGGATATCAGTCCAAAAATCACTGTCAGGCTTTATTCTTCTGCAGATGGACTGGACAGAGCATTGAGAAGCATGGATTTTTCAGGCAAATGAAGACATGTCCACCTCTGGGCAGGGAAGCTAGGTTAGTTATCAAACAGATCATTTGCTACTGAGCCAAGTACTCCACAGGGCTCCATTATAGGCAACACAGGCTGTTGCAAAGATCTGTTCAGTCTCCCACACCATGTTGCATTTGTACTTTCCCATTTTTAGGTTACAAACAAGCTTCCATGAAGAGGGAAATAGGACAAATATGCATTAAAAAATGTCTGAGACCACCTAAAAAGACCTTTGTTAACACTAATTTCTACGAGTATGTTTTCTGTATCAAGAAGGTATTTTTCCCTAGGTCGTGGGTTCATGAGGGGCAGGATACCATCATTCATTTTCTTTAGTGTGAATTGGTTTACCTGACATAGGTCAGCTTAGTATTTTGCCTGCTCTGCAATTTAAATGTAGAGTAAACTCATAAAAAAGGACAACTAAAGAAATCTATCTCTCCTTATGATTAGGCAATTTTATCCATTGTAGGTGGACATGATTGGCTTGTTTATGGACAAAGGAAGTAAGGGAAGCTGATTAGATATTCTAAAATATCAATTAATAGCTGTCATGTTTTATCCAATATTAACATCTAAATATTTATTTATCTTTAAATTATTACCTCTGAAATCATAATCTTGAGAACTAGAGTACATGCAGACAATTTAAAACACAGGATCACAGGGGTGATATATGAGTGTGAAACACTCCTTGGCCAAAATATACTCTATTGTTTTTTCTGTACAGAGACCCAAATTATAGAAAGAAAGTTCTCACCTGGAGTCTTGAAGTTCCTCAGCTGAGAAGGAGTGTCATAGACCTCAAGGATCCAGTCACCAGCGGCTCGTTCTCCCCAGCAATGAATGGTCATGAACTCCCAGTTTTTAAATCCTTCCATGGAATGATCAAAAAGCCTGAATGAGAAACATAAAAAATTGTTTTATATGTTATTTAAAATTCAGTTAGGGTCAAGTCAAGACTACAATGAATGATCTTTTTGTATCTATCAGTATATTTAGTTCAACACAAGAGGTTGTGTTCATTCAGGACATCACTGATTAGATCTAAATATATATCATTCATTGTTCTCCCACAGGGAAGTGGACATGGGGCTGACCATACAATAGCAAAACTAGAAGGCAAAACCATTTTGGAATCGGGGAAACTAGGTTGAGACTCTACCCACAAGACTGAATGTACCAAGCGTTGAAGACATGGTGGAACAAGAACTCCATACACTGCTGATGTGAATACAAAATGATAGTGCTGCTCTAGAAAACAGTTTGTCAGTTATTACCACACAGCCCAACAATCCCCCTCCTAGATATTTCCCCAAGAGAAGTGAAAACGTATGTCCACTCAAAAAACTCCACGTGAATGTTCGTGTTGGCCAAAAACTGTTAACAACTCAAATGTCCTTCAGTGGGTGAATGAATAAACAAATTACACTATAATCATACAATGAAGTACTGCCTAGTAAAAAAATGAATGGACTACTAATATATACAACAGCATGAATGCATTTCAAAAACACTAAACTGAGTGACAGAAGATCGCGAGGCCAATTTTGGTCCATCATCGATCTCTCGCAATATCTGGGGTGGAATTCCATGTACCATGGACTTTGTTTTGGTCGATCGTCAATCGCTCGCAATGTCTGGGGTGGAATTCCGTGTACCATGGACTTTGAAGCGATTATAGAAGACAAAACTTTCTAGCAATAGTTTAATGCATTCTGGGAATTTGCCAAGGTCATAAATTCCTAGAATTCTGACAGCCTGACACTGTGATCTCCGCCCACCCAGACAATACATTTTGACTTATGT
>PVKE010051313.1:0-10683 GCA_004027555.1 Craseonycteris thonglongyai
ATTAGTGGTTTGCTCTGAAGAATGGTGCTAAGGATTAAAATAGAATTTCATTTTCTACTTTAAGTACTTTGGCATAATGTTGATTTTTTAAATGATCAATACACATCTTTTCCATACAATACTTTTATTGAGATATTGTTTATATACCATACAACTCACAACTCACCCATTTAAAGTGTACAATTCAATAGTGACAACTCTGTAGAATGGGAGGGAAGACCCTGAGTCTTGCTTTTATTAATGTGAGTTATAAAAGGTCTTTTATACTCAAATTTCTCTGTATTGTTTTGACTGGTTTTATTTATTAATTTTTTGACAGAGAGAGAGAGATACAGAGACAGAGACAGACAGAGAACTGAAGCATATGGTTCCGCATGGGCCGGGGCCGGGATTCGATCCTCGGTCCTGCAAAGTGAGCGCTTAACCCACTGAGCCATCCTATCCCGGCTTCCCCTGACTTTTTTAAAAATATCAAATATCTGCCCAGATGCCAGACTTTCATTCACCTGGTTCTTTCCTCTTTCACATGGGGTTCTAAGATACATCTAATCCTATTTTCAAAGTCATCTTATGCTAAGGTGACCAGATTTTAACATTGGTAAAGCGGGACACCATTGACCGGGGGGGAGGGGGTTCTTGATTAAAAATTGGGTCTATCTCCCGCCATTCCCTAGCTTGTTGTGCATTCTTTCCAAAAATTGGGACTTTTTTAAAACGCCACGGGATGCAGGACAAATTGTTCAAAAGCGGGACGTCTGATCACCCTATCTTATGCACCTATCATTCCCCAACCCACACCCTTCAGCTTACTAAACCCTCAAGGAAATACCTCCTGATTAGGAATAGAGCCAGGCTGATGAGCCAGTTATGTGTTAAGACAAACCAAAGGGAAGTTAAAAAAAAAAAAAGAAAAAAAGAAAGGCTAATGGTATAGAAGACAGAGTTTGGGATTAGGGAATATATTTTACCTTTTAAAATCTTCAACGCCATCACAAAAAAAGAAAACTACAAACAATTATTTCTTATCAATGTAGATGCAAAAACCTCGATAAAATACTAGCAATCAGAATCCAGCAGCATATAAAGAAAATTATACACTATGACCAAGTAGGATTTGCAAGGAATGCAAAGTTGTTTTAATATATGAAAATCAATTAATGTAATACATCATATTGATAAAATGAAAGCAAAACCACATAGTCATTTCAATAGATGTAGAAAAAGCATTTGTAAAATCCAACACTCTTTTTATGTTAAGTTCACTCTGCCTTGAAAGAAGACATTTGTGAGAAATCCACAACTAATATTCATACTTAATTGATGAAAGAATGGATACTTTCTGCCTCAGAGTAGTAACAAGACAAGGTTTTCTGCTCTTGTCACTTCCATTCTACATTATACTGTGGGTTCTAACCAGGAAAATTGGGTAAGAAAATGAAATAAAAGGCATCCTATTACTGGACAGGAAGAAGTGAAATAATCTCTAATCACAGATGACTTGATCTTGTGTATGAAACTCCAGGAATCTGTTAAAAACTAGCAGCACTAATAAAGAAGTCCCAAAAGGTTGTAGGGTACTAGATAAATATACAAATATTGATTGTATTTCAATATACTTGCAATGAACAATCCAAAAAAGGTTATTAAGAAAACATTTCCATTTACAATAGCATCAAAAAGAATAAAATATTTAGAAATAAATTTAGCAAAAGGCTTGTAAAACTTACACTCTGAAAACTACACAACACTGATGAAAAAAATTAAAGACCTTGAGGAAGCTGGGATGGCTCAGCAGGTTAAGTGCTCGCTTTGAAACCCTGGGGACCGAGGATCGAATCCCAGCCCCAGCCCATGCGGACCCACATGCTGAACTGAGGTGTGCCCCCAGTTCAGTTCTTGCTGGGGCCTATGTGGGAGGCTCCCCGCCCAGTTCCTGCCCTGCACAGCCCCACGCCCACCTGTGGAGTAAAACTATATGGAAAACTGATGACAACTATGGAGACTGCTCTGGGCCCTCCCCCTTCTCTCTGTCTCTGTCTGTTTCTGTCAAAAATCAATAAAATCTTTAAAAAAAAATTAAAGACCTAAATATAAATGGAGAGACAACTTATGTTCATGAGAAGAATAATCTTGTGAAGATGGCAATACATCACAAAATAAGCTACAGATTTAATGCAATCCCTAGTGAAATTCTAGTGACCTGTTAATTTTTTTTTGTATAAATGAACAAGCCGATCTTAAAATTCATAGCAAAATGGAAAGAAGCATAAACTGCTAAAACAATCTTGAAACAGAAGAACAAAGCTGGAACACTCACATTTGCTGATTTCAAATTTTACTACAAAGCTACAGTAATCAAGACAAGGTAGCACTGGTATAAGGAAAGATATACAGATCAATGGGATAGAATTGAGGATTCAGAAATACGGCCATTGGTCTATAGTTAGTTGATTTGTAACAGGGTTCTCCAAGGTGATTCAGTGAAGGAAACTTTTCCAACAAATGGGACTGGGACAACTGTATAGCCAATACATAAGAATAAAAGTTGAACACTTACCTCACTACATATATACATTAACTAAAAAATGGGTCAAAGGCCTAAGTTCTTAAAAAAACAAATGAACAAAAAAAACAGAGTAGCTTTCCATGACCTGGATTTGGCAATGGAGTCTTAGATATGACACCAAAAGCTTAAGTGACAAAGGAAAAAAAAAAAAAAGATAAAGGGACATCATCAAAACTTAAAACTTTTGTGCTTCAAAGGATACTACACCAAGAAGTGAAAAGACAACCTACATAATGGGAGAAAATAGTTTCAAATAATACCTGTGATAAGAGACTTGTATCTAGAATACATAAGAAACTCCTATAATTCAATAAAAAGATAAAATAACCCAATTTAAAAATGGGCAGATGCTCACCTGTGTGGAATGAAACTATGTCGAAAAACTAATGATGTACAAACTATGGAAACTTCTCTGTGCAGTTTCCTTCTCTCTCTGTCTCTATCTCTCTGTCAAAAACAATAAAATAAATCTTTAAATAAATAAACAGGGGAAACCGGGATGGCTCAGTGGGTTAGGAGCTCACTTTGCAGCACCGGAGACCGGGGATCGAATCCCGGCCCCGGCCTGTGCGGAACCATATGCTGAACTGGGAGCTCCCCCAGTTCAGTTCTCTCTCTGTCTGTCTCTGTATCTCTCTCTGTCAAAAAAATAAAAATTAAAAAAAATATATATATTAAATAAATAAACAAATGAGCAGAAGATCTCAATAAACATTTCTCCAGAAAAGCTAAACAAATGGCTAACAAGCACATGAAAAGATTCTCAATATCATCAGTCAGCAGGAAAATACAAATCCAAACCATAATGAGATGCCACTTAACACCCACAAGAATGATTAAAAAGGAAAAACTCAGATGATTAACAAGTTGGCAAGGTTGTAGAGAAATTGGAACTTCCATACACTGTTGGTGGGAAATCAATGCAGTGGAATACTATTCAGTAGTATAATATAAAGAAATAAAGTACCAATACAGGGGGAAGCCAGGATGGATCAGTGGGTTGAGCACTTGCTTTACTGCCCTGGGAACTGAGGATTGAATCTTGGCCCCAGCCTGTGTGGAGTCATATACTGAACTGGGGTGTGCTTCCCATGCGGGAGGGCCCCCAAGTTCAGTTCTCACCCCCCCCAAGTTCAGGCTCTGGCTCAAGGGGGCATACCTCCCATGTGAGAGACCCCCAGCCTGGCTCCCACCCCGTATGGCTCCTGCCCACCTGTGGAATGAAACCATGTTGAAAAACTGATGATGTACAACTATGGAGATTGCTCTTGGCCCTCCCCCTTTTCTCTGTCTCTGTCTGTCAAAAAAAACAATACATCTTAAAAAAAAAAAGAAAAGAAAAGAAGAGAAAGTACCAATACAGGATACAAGATAGATGACTCTTGAAAACATGTTAAGAGAAATAAGCCTGTCACAAAAGGCCATATATTATATGGTTCCATTTGTATGAAATCCAGAACAAGCAAATTTATAGAGGCAGAAGGTAGATAAGTAGTCAGCTAGGGCAGGAGTGGGCATAGGCTGGAATAAGAATTGACTATGTTTCAGTGGGTACAAGGTTTCTCTTCAGGGGGATTAGAATGTTTTAAAATTAGATAAAATTATTTTTAAATTTTCAAGTACCTCTTTTTTTCATTTGTTACCTTTATTACAAAACAATACATGTAGGTTAATTACACATTCCTAGATCTAGCTTCCCTTGCCCAGTAATTACAGATCTGCAGTCTGAAGGTCAGGCAAGCAAACCGGACCAAGCATCCTGAAGATGTAGGATGTCCTTACCTTATGAAACAGAGGACTCCAGCTGCTCATTAGTGGTAGACCCCCCCCTTGTCAAATTCTTATACCCATAATATGGAAGAGTCTCCCTGATCTATTATTGCTCCCTCCACCCAGTACTCTTGGGGAATGAGGTGTGCATTTGCCATGTTCCAACCCACTAATCTGTGTGGCCCAGATAACAAGTCTGCACATGAGCACAGAGAAAGGACCCCAATACATGGCCACTTCGGCAATGATTCCTGGCCCAGCCCCCTGACATGTAAGGAGGCCAAGAATCCCTGGGACCAAAGGCCGACTGGTGATTTTGGCTACCAAAGGAGGACCTGGATCTAGCTTTCTGCCCTTTCCTCATCCCCCCTCCACCACCCCCATGAGCTTACCTGGGATCAATTTGTTCATCTGCCTGCATCAACCTCAGAGAAGAAATGTTAGTACCGACGGACACCCCTGATTTCAGCCTCCTTTCTCTCTGGGTATCTGCAGGCTCTTTCTTCTTCTTCTTGCCAAAAAGTTTTTTAAAGGCTTTAAATTTGGATTTCTTCTTTCCTGGGAAGTTAGGAATGAAAGTGAGGCGGAGTGTGATCGTGCAAGAGAACACAGGATAGGAAACAAGAGTCTTGTTTGTAACAGGAAAAGGAGGACTGTGATTCTAGGTGCCCTGCAAATCTTGGCCCACACCTCCAGGAACCACAGCACCATTCATTTGGTTTGCTCTCTTCTTAAAAACTCAGTAACAAAGTGTCTAAGTTTCTGATGAAAGCAAAAGCTCAGGCCCCAGCTGGTGATCTTTGGACAGCCTCTACTTGGGCCCAACTCCCCAGGCATTCACTTTTCTCTCAGTTTCAACCATTAACAAACACTACTTTCCTGGCCCTAAAAAGTCCATTCGTATGCAGCAATTATAAGCCAACTTAAGCACTTGGTACCCCCAACTCCGCTCTGTTGGCTGGAGTCATCACAATCCAGTTGGGGAGCTAAAATTCCACTTGGAATCCAAGTGGGCATTGATATTGCCCAGGACTTCAGTACCCTTGGAAATCCATATGGGAGTTTGCAGTGCCTAGCCTGTGTCCTGAAAGGATGTAGACCCAAAGAGTGATTGCAGTCAGTTGGTACAGTCAAGGAAGATTCCCTTGAAGAAAGAATTTATGAGCAAGAGAGGGGGCTAAGAATTAGAAAGAAAAATCAGCTTGTAGTTGGGGCTCTCTTTAGCATCCCCTTTAGAAACTAACATGGTACAAGGCATGCAGTAACATCTGAGGGACAACTGAGTCAATTGAGGGGTACAGAATACCAACACAGCTTGTCACTTAAATTAAATTAAAGATGCAGAGTCAACGAACATCCTATAATTTAAGCACTGGTCCATATTGAGGTTGATGTAAATTGTAAATAATGCAGGTAAAGAGCTTAACATAGTATCTGGCATGTAGCAAATGCTAGTAAATGTGAAGCTAGTATGAGGGAATCAATAATTACTTGTTTACTAAAACCAGATTCAATTCTATCTGTAGAACTGATCTATCAATTATATCTTTCTATCTATAGATAAGGGGAAACAGTCCCTTATCTATACCTCAACAGCAAACTCTAAACTATACATGATTAGAAGCAGAAAACACCATGGGGTGGGACAATGAAAAGACTATATATAGGACTGTTTGCTTGATAATTGCTGCTTAAATAATTTCAGGATGATTTGGGCAATTTCTCATGTATAGGAAGTACCTATATAAGGTCATGGTTGGGACCAACTTGGCAATTCTATGTAGAGATAGAAAGAATAAAACATGATACAACAGAAAACTTTTTCCCCAGTTCCCTTTTTAATTTTTTGGGGAAAAATATTAAACTAATCTTTAATGACAATGATGTTTGACCTCATATAAGTACTATAAAGATTCAGTCTGAATGAAAGTGGTGCAAATATATAATACACAGTAAGCTCGCTCTAAAATCTATATTTTGCTATCTGGCCTTCTCTCTCCATCTTCCCACCCACAAACAATTTCTAGAATCAATGAAATAGTGAGATTTTTATATAAAAACCTCATTACCACACTATAATCAGTTTTTGCTGCAAAATATTTACCAAGTGGATCTCGGGGAAATACTCATATTTGTAGTATTTGCCTATTTCTATGGACAAATATTCCCACTATGGTCAATTTCAACCTACCAACAAACATAACATTTGGGAAAAGATGTGACACTAAGGTGAAAACCCAAAACGTGCCCTCAAGGATCCATGCACCCAACTCTGCATCCCCCACCCCACATCGTCAGTGAAATCAGGCCTCCAGGAAGCCAGAAAAGGTTTTCCCTCTCTCCATCCTTCCAGACCAAGTCTTCTGTCCAATAACCTACTAAGAAAACACAGCAACAAAATGAACAACCCAGTGAACTGTTAAATTCAGTTCTATCGTTAAATTCAATGTCTCATTTTATGACTTACGGTTCTCCTTCCACTCTCCCTTTTTGGTGTCAATAAAGCCTATCATTGTTTAGTGACTTCTGCCTCCTTTTCTATTATATCCCACTCAAGGTCATCTATTACGCATAGATGGCACCATATTTTAGGCAATAGATATGCATCTGAGTAAGTTTTGCAAAAAAAAAAAAATGTTAATTCAATCTTATTTTACAGAAACCTGTGGTAGTATTTTTTTGTTTCTATCTCCTTTACTCCTCAAATTAACAAATGTATCTGTTGGTTAGGTCTGGATTCATATTTATAATAAGAGCTTCAGTTAAATCTCTCAGATCATGGGGTACTCCGATTTTGTTTTCCAATTAAGCGGAAATATTTCTCCTGCCTTAGTAGGTAGAACTTGGAAACCATCCCCAAAGAAGATTGCAGGGCCTCCAACAAATCTTTTGACTATCAGATTTAGAGATGAAAATGAAGAGGTTAGAAAACTGAAAAGTAAATGTAGACTGAGTCTAATGTTGCTACCAATTTGATGTGAACTGTTTTTTGCCTGTAGCTTGATACTTGTTCCCAGGTTATTAAACACAGTAAACAAATCTGATTCTAGTTATCAAGATTTTATTAGGTTACTTACCCTCATCACTGGCCTCCAAAACTTTCACTCTGTAAGAAGCTTCCTTTAGTGATTCATCCATAGTAGGATCACTAAAATACAATATAGAATGAAAAAGCAAAAGGTCATCATTTACTATCCAGGACATAACACAATCATTTAACCCTACCTCTTATTCTTCAGTTAGATTCTTAAATTTTTCAGTAAAAAGATAAAAAAGAGAATTACCATTAGAGAGAATTATTCTTCCTTTAAAAGGCAATGAATGCATTTAAATGATATGTCCAGAATAGACAAATACATAGATGCAGAAAAGTGACTTGCTTAGGGTTGGGGGATTAGGTTTTGGTTTTGTTTTTTGAGTGGCAGAGTACAAGTTTCCTCATTTATTTATTTTTTCGACAGAGAGAAGGGGGAGGGACCAAAGCAGTCTCCATAGTTGTATGTCATCAGTTTTCCACATGGTTTTGTTCCACACAGGTAGGCAAGGGGCCCCCGCAGGGCAGGAACTGGGCTGGGGGCCTCCTTTATGGGAGGCAACCAAACCCCCTCTCAAGCCACGGGTCAAACCTGGTGGGGGCAAGAACTGAACTGGGGGCTTCCCACGTGGGAAGCATACTTCAGTTCAGCATATGGGTCCTCAGGAGCCAGAACCGGGATTCGATCCTCAGTCCTCAGGGCTGCAAAGCAAGCATTCAACCCATGGAGCCATCCCGGCTTCCCTGCAGGGTTCCTTGTTGAGATGATGAAAATGTTCTAAAATTAATTGTGGTGATTGATTGGTTATACAAATCTTTTTTTTTTTTAAATATTTTTATTTATTTATATTTTTGACAGAGAGAGAGAGATACAGAGATAGAGACAGAGAGAGAACTGAACTGGGCAAGCTCCCAGTTCAGCATATGGGTCCGCACGGGCCGGGACCGGGATTCGATCCTCGGTCCCCGGCGCTGCAAAGTGAGCCCTTAACCCACTGAGCCATCCCAGCTTCCCCCAAATCTTTGAATATATTAAAATGCATTGAATTATACTTTAGATGGATGAATTGTATAGTTTTTGAATTATATCTCAACAAAGCTGTTACCTTCCCTCCAAAAAAAAAGTAAGAAACCTGATCTAGGGAAGCCGGGAGGGCTCAGTGGGTTAGGTGCTCACTTTGCAGCCCTGGGGACTGAGGATCGAATCCTGGCCCCAGCCCGTGTGGACCCATAAGCTGAACTGGGGAGTGCCCCCAGTTCAGTTCTCACCAGGGTAAGACCCCAAACCCAGCTCCTACCCTGTGCAGCTCCTCGCCCACCTGTGGAATGAAACTAGGTGGAAAAAGCAATGATGTGCAACTGTGGAGACTGTTCTAGGCCCTCCCCCCGCTTCTCTCTGTCTCTGTATCTCTCTCTCTCAAAATTAAAAAAAAAAAAGAAAGCAGATCTATTGCTTTGTGTTAGGCCCCTTGAGTTTTGGAGGCCAGTTACTACTCATGGATGCACCCAGGGAGACAAAATTATATTAATAAGTCATAAAAAAAAAAGATTAGAGGAGAGCCAAGATGGCGGCATGAGAGGAGAATGCCAATAACTGCCTGGGAAGGGCCTTGTGAACAGAGGGGAATCCACAGGGGAAACCCTGAGAAGAAACCTCAACTAAGAGAACCACACAACGCAGAACAACACACAAAGGTTAGAGAAAAAAAGGGGAGAGAGCGGGAGAGGGAGAGGGAAGCAGCGGTTCGGGGACAGAGACTCGGAGCGCGGCCCGGGGCTGGCAAACACAAAGGGGGATTGGGGGGCTATGGTCAAAGTGGAGCTGGATCGAGGGCAGGCTGGAAGCCGAGACCTAGGGAGCGTGGAAGCCCCACAAGACTGTGGACAATTTAACATCCGAACTCAAGGGACAGCACACAGTGTCCTAATCAGATCACAGAGCCTAAAGTGGAACAGGGACTGTGGAGCAGGGCAGCTGCACTTCCCGGCGGGCAGGGTGAGAGCAGGGCACCAGCCCACAACGGCTCAGCACCCCTGATTTGCACCCCTGATTTACGGAGGAGATTGACTGTGAAGGAGCGCCTTCTGAGGACAGGGCTCTTGGAGTGAGGGCTGGGGCTTGAGTGGGCATAGCTGCATTGGACCTGCTTAGAGTGAATCTGGTGGTCTCAACAGAGCCGGGAGCATAGAGCGGCTGCCGCCAGAGCTAAGGACTGTGCACACAGGGCTTTCGGCGCCCCACCCACCGGACCTCCGCCGCGCTGCCAGTGAGCAACTGGGCTTTTTTTGCCCCACTCACCAGGCCGCTGCGGCGCCGCTGCCAGCGCACAAGTGCACAACTGGACTTTCGGCGCCCCGCCCACTGGGCCGCTGCGCATCGCTGCGTGCACGCACCCAGGCTTTCAGCGCTCTGCCCACCGGGCCACCACAGTACCACTGCCTACTTGCCAGAGCGCTACCAGGCTTTCGGCGCCCTGCTCACCAGGGCGCTGCAACACTGCTGCCTACTCGTGAGTGTGCAACTGGGCTTTTGCCGTCCCGCCCACCGGGTCTCTGGGGCGTTGCAGCCCACGCGCGCAACTGGGCTGCCGACCGGGTCGCCGCGGTGTCATTGCCTGCGCAGGACTGCGCAGCCAACCTGGGCCTCTGCCAAGCCCCAGCCCAGCCAAGTGCTGCCCTGCGGGCGTGGCTTACAGATGCAATTGAAGGAGGGGCAGCCAGGTGGAGGAGAGAAAGACCAGAGCTCCTGCTGAAACACCAGCCCCCCTGCTGAAAGAGGAATCTGCTATTGTCTCTCAGGCCCATCCTAGCTCCTACTCACATGCCCCCACCCCTGGCCACACCTTTACTACCCTGCTATCTAACAGCTAAGACAAAAACCTGAAGTGCCCCAGGACACAGAAACTGTCTGCTTCCCCCAACCCTCTCCCAAAATCTCCTTCTCCCACAACTGAACCCAAAAGAAAAAAAAAAAGAGAAGCCCATCTGATAGGCAAACCCCCAGAGGGAAAACAGACTCATGCCTAAAGCCAAAAGAACCACATCAAAAACAATGCACACCTCAGAATCCAAAGCCCCTCCCAGAAGATCAGGGGCAGTCTTTAGTACAGGACATTGCACACTTGGAATCAAATCTAAGTGAAACAGAATTCAGGGCTGCATTAATCAAGACACTCAGAGAGCTCACTCAATGCTGGCAAAGTACCCAGACACAGTTAAATGACCTCAACAAGAAATTTTCTGAGCAAAATGAGTACTTTACCAAAAAAATTGAGAAGCTAGAGCAGAACCAAAAGGAACTCCTTGAAATGAA
>PVKE010051314.1:0-10683 GCA_004027555.1 Craseonycteris thonglongyai
GCATTAATCACATCTTATAAAATGCCTTCACACTAGATGAGAGTTTGATTGAGTAACTGTAGCCCTAGAGAAGTTGGCATGTAAAATTGACCATCATGAAATATGTGTGTCAGGGAAGCTCTTAATTGCTGACTTGATTTTTAAAGATTTATTTTTATTGTTTTTGACAGAGAGAGAGAGAGAGAGAGAGAGAGAGAGAAAGAGAGAGAGAGAGAGAGAGAGAGAGAGAGAGAGAGAGCTGTCTGGAAAAAAATCCAGCCATTGTGAATATGATGAGAATACAATGAAAGTATCCAGATTGCTGGATACCTTCTGAACATAGGATATGATAATATCATATATAATATCATATTATATCATATTATGTTATATATCTCAATTCAATTTAAAAATGTGTCTTTAAACTCTTAGTTTTAAAATCATTATGATTAGCAATTGCTAATAATTAGAATGACATGGAAAAAAATCAATGTTCCAAGCATATTTGTCATTATAAATCACTGCTTCATCATGTATGTTAGACATTTAAAAGAAATTATATTTTACAAGCTAATGTTAAATTCATTTTAAGTGCATTTTCACACCAGGATCACTTTCCCAGTTTGTTTTACTGTAGGCATGATTTGCAATGTATACATGATCTTCAGTGACCGATTGGATTCTAATTTGATATTCAGCTTGCACAGGCAGTTTCTCAATAAATCTGACATTGATCATCTGTCAATTTGATTTGCTATTCTTATGAGACTCATTGTAAACAAAATAAGTAAATGTTTGCAAATCCACAGAGAAAACACTATAGCTATGTACTTTATTTTTGTTTGACATAAGCATTCTTTTCCATCAAGTTTAAAAATAGAAGCGAGTGACAATATTTTTTTCTCTTTTCAAGTTCTTACCATATGATTGTCTTAGGCATTTAGAATTAAAACAACAACTACAACAACAAGACAACAAAAAACACCACCAGGCAATTGAACAAATAACTAGCATGTATCAAATGAATACATGAAATCATCATGGCATTTCATCTATCTTAGTCAAAACTCGTCAGTGTGTCTGATGCCTTATAAATTGTACCCCTAGCCACAGTTTATAAGGCAAAAGAACACATTTTAAGAACCTACAAATAAAGGCAATATATGACATTTCAAAGATACTTCACTACTACAACTAATGCACAAGATAAATGACACATATGACTTATTTTTTACAGTGCTGATAAAAGACATGTCTATCACATGAGCTTCTTATACCAAGGAATGTAATATCTGTATATGTCGGAGGGGGGAGATCGTGCTCAAGATACTATTTGGGGGAAGGACTATAGTATACCAAATAGTATTTCTAGATAATAGTCATTTTCTGGCAGAGATGCAAGTGCATACTTATTTATACATAAATAAAAGAACATGGTTATATATATTCTGAATATCCCATGTCACATTTTATTTTTACTTTTAAAACTTATTTAATTTTTTATGGCAATATTGATTGAAATGCTTTTTCTCATCAGATTTATTCCATATTTTTAATTAAAGCTCTGGAACATAATGTTAAGCTATAATATTTACCATATTTCATAAAATCTGAGGCTCACTTTCCCATTTTCATTTATGATATTGGAATACATTTTAATTTCTCCTTACCATTAACATATTACCATCATCGCTCAGCACAAAGCCCATTTCATGTTTTATTATGTACCTTCTTTCCTAATGCACACACCATTGTCTTCCTCTCATAGGAAACTATAACATGTTTGACATACGTTTTTAAGCATAGATGCTCCATTGTAAAATATGGTGTGGTTTTTGTGTTTCAATTTCATTAAAGGTTTTACAAATCCCAATTCTGTCCTAGTTTTCTCATCCAGCCTTATTTAGACACCAATCCATGTCACATATATGGTTTATTGCTTCTTAATGCTGTATGACATATCATAGTGTGATTTATTTGTCCACTATTCTAGAGAAGGTTCCAACTCCCTGCTGCCATATACACCATACTTGTATGAACATTTGCAAGAATTACCCTGAGATATGAGTACGGTATCTATCTAGGAGAGCCATCCCTGCCTGTACTTTTTTTTTTTTAAGATTTATTTTTATTATTTTTGACAGAGAGAGAGAGAGAGAGAGAGAGAGAGAGAGAGAGAGAGATACAGAGACAGAGACAGAGAGGAGGGGGAGGGCCCAGAACAGTCTCCATAGTTGCACATCATTGGTTTTTTTCACATAGTTTCATTCCACAGGTGGGCATGGGGCTGCACAGGGCAGGAACTGGGCTGGGGTCTCACCCTGGTGAGAACTGAACTGGAGGCACTCCGCAGTTCAGCATATGGGTCCGCACAGGCTGGGGCCGGGATTCAATCCTCAGTCCTTGGGGCTTCAAAGTGAGTGCTTAACCCGCTGAGCCATCCCGGCTTCCCCTGTACTTTTTAAATTATTTTTTTCTCAAAGATTATTAAATAATTTTTATAATTATAGATATATAGATATTTAAAAACACCCTTTCATGAAACAACAAATTACATTGAGGCAACAGACTATGTGCAAAAAAATCTAGAAGATGGGTGTGTATTTTACTCCTTACACAACATAAATCTGACATTGATAAAACTTCAAACATAAAAAAAGAAGTCACATTAATACTATACTGAGAGAAAATACAGAAGTCAAAAAGAGCTGCCCATTTTTGCAGCTCTTCTACCATCCTCCTTCCTTCTTGCCTATTTGTCTGTAATGCATTTTCTTCACAACTGTCAGATTTTCAGAAGACTTACCAATAATATGCTTCCTCAAAAAAAAAAATCCAAAGATTTTCTTTGCCATTATAATACAAAGCGCATTTCCTACCTCGGTTTAACAGTCTCTGACTTCTGCCTTCACTTCAAATGCATCCATTACTGCTCTTTCTTTTGTAGGCTGTGCTATAGCATACAGCACTCCGCTTTGATTATACCAAACCCTCTCTTGCTTCAGGGTATTGAAATTGCTTGTAACCGTTTTTCTGGGGTGCTCTTCTCTCTGATGTTTTGTTGGCCTGTCTACCTCTTTGTTACTAATATCTCAGACTACCTAATCTAATAGTGCCCACCAAGGCAATGACACCTCATTTAATTTGTATTCTCTGCATGATGTTTAGTATTATTTTCTTTCTTACTTGTATGATGATTTTTCTGTTCTTCCCCAGAAGTAAAAGCTTAACAAGATCAGGAATCTTTCTTGTCCAATTTATTGCTGTTGTCTCAGAATCTAGAACAGTGCAGGGAACATAACAGATGGTCACAACTATGTACTGAACAAGTAAATAAATGAATCAAAGAATGCATACGTATCTGGAGAAATTTTTTTTTTTTTAACAGAAAGCTTTGTAATTTTGTCATAGTTTAGGAATATTTTATAATATGCTTAGTTGCATTCCTTTAATACTTAAACATATTTTTTTTCTGGCTCCCATATAAATCCACAAAGAAAACATGAACATTTTAAGCATGAGGCTTAGACTAAATTTAGAGTTAACAAGCTAATCTCAATATGTTGTGCCCTATAAGGTAACGACTGACATGTGTTCAAAAAATCATCATTGCCACAGGTTAGTGAGGAGAGTAGGAACAGTTTCTTCTCCCACTGTGTCCTCACTGGCTATCAGTTGTTTACTCTGTGTTCTAGGGAAGAATTTCTTTTGTCTTTAAATTTTTTCTCCAAAAGCCAAATGATCTTATTTCCCCATACATTGTATTTGTATTTATGGTAGCTAGTTAACTTTATATTAAATTTCAACCAGTTTCAAAATAAGGTGCAATTTATAAATGAAAAAAGTCTCATTAATTTGAGTTTATAGGCACAGCATTTATGCTGAATTAACATAATTGACTTATTTTTTGTAATAACCAAGGAAAAAAGTTAGCTTTTCATATATATAAGTCAATGTGTGTGTGTGTTAATTTATTTGTTAACTTGGTTAGATCACGGTAACCAATTTTTGGGCAAACACCAGTTTAGATTTTGGAGCAAAAATATTTTTTAAATGTGATTACATTTAAATAAGTTGACTTTGAGTAATGTAATTTATCCTCCAAAATGTGGGTGGGCTTCATCCAATAAGTTGAAGGACTTAACACTGAGATTCCCCAAGGCTGAAGAAATTCTGCCTTCACACTACCTTAGACTCAGAGCTGAAACATTAACTCTTCCATGAATCTCCAAGCTGTAAGACTGCTTTATAGGTTTACATACTATATATCAATACACATACATATACATATATGTACATACATTTATATATATACATAAATAGAGAGAGAGAGAATAAGAAATAGTTTAGCTTACTTGAAAAAACATTTTTACAAATTTCACTATGTTAGGTCATGACTTCAAAAATTTATATTCTAAACTTTGAATGAAACAATTAGTAAACCATTTTAATAACTGTATATCAACATTTAAATAGATGAAAATATTTAGTATTAAATTTGTATTAAAATATATTCTATTCAAGATTTTGAATAAGTAAAACGAATTGGTTTCATAAGAATTTATTTTCTCCAAATAAAATTTGAGTTTCCAATCATATTTAAAAATATAAAAGTTGTCCATTTAGTATCCACATTTATATTTAACTAATGTCAGGTATGAAAAATGATCATATTAAAAATAACAGAGGGAAGTTCTCTGAATTGTGGTAAATATGTTGATCTCAAATTGTGAGAAGTTAACATAATTATGAGTAAAGTACATTATTGATATTTGAGGAATCTAATGCAGTTGTCCCCAAGGTTTGAAAAAATATAAATAAATTGACTTCTGAGTATTAAGTATAAATTTATCATGTAATAGATTGGCATGGATATATGAAATCACTTTAAAGATTAGAATGTTGTCAGATAGACTATAATCTCATAACAGTAATAGTAGCATGTCTAGAGAATGCCTGTGTAAATTCAAAGTGGAAGTCCTTAAGAACAAAGTTGAAAAATTTCCATGGAGACAATCAGTTAAATGAAGGAAAAATCTTGACATAAAAACCACACAGGTACAATCCTAGTGTCAAATATAACATCATTGTGCCCATGGAAGCTTTAAGCATTATTTGTGTAATAAAGCATGCAAAGCACATAATAACTTATAATCCCTAGCATGCTTTGAGTTTTTAATTCACAGATGCTTTACTAAGCATATTACATG
This sequence comes from Craseonycteris thonglongyai, assembly GCA_004027555.1. NCBI lineage: Eukaryota > Metazoa > Chordata > Mammalia > Chiroptera > Craseonycteridae > Craseonycteris > Craseonycteris thonglongyai. The sequence goes on from PVKE010051314.1 coordinate 5,190, forward strand.
TAATATTTCATTTAATCCTCAATTCAGCCAGATGAAACATGTAGTTTTATTTTAATTTCATGAATGAACAAAATTAATTTGTTCCAAGTAGCAAAGCTAAGTAATAACAAGGTAAGAGTTTTCCTTCAGTTGTGTCTGACTTCATATCCCACATGCAACTACCATACGAAAATAATATTTTCCTTACTCATAATCTAAATTCAACAAGTCCAATTATGATTATAATTCAGATTTTTGTTTACTTTTCCAAAGGAAAAAAATGTGTTTGATGGACAACTTACCTCTCCAAATTCTGATGCTGTTTTATTTCTTGTAAAATGTTAGCATAAATTTTAAATTAATCTTTAATTATATTTGATTTCTTTTTAAATGTTCTTTTTTTAGTTGTTAAATTTATTGTGGTGACATTGATTGTTAAAAATTGCATAGGGCTCAGGTGTGCAATTCTACATTACATTGTCAATATATTGATTGCATTATGTGCTCACCACCCAGTCAGTTCTCTTTCCATCACCATATATTTTATGCCTCCTCCCTATTGTCCCATCCTCTTTCCCCCTTACCCTCAGAAATCCTCCAAACCATTAACTGTGTCCTTGAGTCTTTGTTTCTTTGTTACTTTTAGTTTTGTATTTCACGTATAAGTGAAGTCATATGTTTCTTGATTATTTATTTATTTATTTTTTATTGTTTTTGACACAGAGAGAGAGAGATACAGAGACAGAGACAGAGAGAAGGGGGAGGGCCCAGAACAGTCTCCATAGCTGCACATCATTTTTTTTCCCACATAGTTTCATTTCACAGGTGGGCATGGGGCTGCACAGGGCAGGAACTCGGCCAGGGTTTCGTCCTGGTGAGAACTGAGCTGGGGACACTCCCCAGTTCAGCATATGGGTCCCCCGCATGGGCCAGGGCTGGGGTTCAATCCTTGGTCCCCAGGGCTGCAAAGTGAGCGCTTAACCCACTGAGCTATCCCAGCTTCCCCACATTTCTTGATTTTTTTTCAGTCTGACTTATTTCACTTAATATGATGATCTCAAAGTCAATCTATGTTTTCACAAATGGCTGTATTTCATCATTTCTTATCGCTGAGTAGTATTACATTGTGTAAATGCACCACAATTTTTCTTTACCCAGTCATCTCTCAAAGGATACCTTAGTTGTTTCTGTGACTTGACCACTATGAACAGTGCTGCGATGAACATTGTGGCACACATATCTTTGCAAATTAAAGTTTTCAAATTTTGGGGTAGATGCCAAGAAGAGGGTTTTCTGGGTTGTATGGCAATGCCATTCCTAATTTTTTGAAGAATCTTCATATTGCCTTCCATAGTGGTTGTACTATTTTACCATATATTTGATTTCTGAGTAGCTTTCCAAAATACATAGAATGTAAAATCAAGTGATAGACAACTTCCATTTCTTCAGGAGTGTTAGGACCATGAATTTAGTAACTAATTCTTTGAGCATTATGTTAGATAATGCACTTGGTTAAAATGAGTATCATCTGAAAAGTAGGATCTACCATGGATGCTCCAAAATCAGTTTTCTAAGAACATCAGTAGGCTGTTTAACCTTCCAATTCATTGATGTACTCTAGGTTCTTTTTAAGCAGAACCTAATTTATAGTCTGAGGCACAATTTAATAATTTATGTTTATTCTAGTTCATTCAAAGTGAAGACCATTTCTTCTGCATTATTTTAGAGAAAGAACTTCAAAAATGTTAGCTTTATTATCTTTGAAGATGGAATTTCCTCTGGGAAGACACAGTTTTTGTAAGGTGTATATTTCACATTTTATTTTCACTTTTTGGACCTCATTATACAGAGATCTAACTTAAATAAAGCATTGACTTACAACAGTTGGAATAAAAAGTAGAAAAACTTATTTTATTATATTATTAAATTTGTTGGGGTGACATTCGTTAGTAAGATTATACAGCCTTCAAGTATACAGTTTCATGATACATTAACTATGTGTTGCATTGTGTGCTCACCACACAGAGTCAGTTTCTCATTCCATCACCATGTATTTGATCCCCCCTTTGTCTTCAAACACTACCTTCACCCTGACACTTTGATGATTATTAAACAATTGTCTGTGTCCATGAATTTTTGTTTCTTTGTTGTTTCTCTAGTTCCTTTGTTGCTTTCAGTTTAAAACCCCACATATTAGTGAAGTTCAATAGTTTTCAATTTTTTTTTGGTTTTAATTTGCTTAGCATGACAATATCCAGATCCACCCATGACACTTCTCCCAAGAACACATACAATCAATAGATATATAAAAAATGTTCAATTTTACTAGCAATTAAGAAAATACAAATCAAAATCACATTGAGATATCACCTCCTACCTGTTAGAGTGGCTATCATCAACAAAACAAATAATACCAAGTTTTGAAGAGTCTATGAAGAAAAAGAAACCTTCATATACTGCTGGTGGGAATGTAGGCTAGTAAAAGCCACTGTGTAAGACAGTATGGAGGTTTCTCAAAAAATTAAGAATAAAATCACCATATGGCCCAGCAATCCCTCTTATGGGTATCTACCCCCAAAAATCTGAAAACATTTTTTCCACAAAGATATATATATATATACCCAATGTTTATTGTAGCATTATTTATGGTGGACAAGACATGGAAACAACCAAACTGTCCTTCTATAGATGACAATAGATTATCTATTCATAAGAAAAAATGAAATACTGACATAGGCATAATTCTTTAAATTTGACTGGACTGTGTCTTCAGATGTGTAGGCACCACTGAATTTTTTGTAATACTTTACAACCATTCATGTGTTTTTTTTTTTTAATTAAAACTATTAGGTGATTAGCCTCCTGACAACTCAGGATGCTCATGAGGAACAGTGAAGATATTAAATGCTAACATTTAGTACAAGAACCTGGCAGAAATCAAGGAATATGCATATTCTAAGATGAAAATGTACACCTAGAATTGATAAGGGTAGCTTAATGTGCTCAGGCACATTAGCAACTCTCCATCAGAAATGTATTGTTTCTCACCGCCCCCCCCCCCACCCCAAGCAACTTACTATTGTTTTAAGGCAATTATTGAAGTGGAAGGTGGAACCAACTTATTCAATGCAGTATTTTATTTTATTTTTTAGCATGCTAACTCAATATTTGTTGAGTACCTCTAAAGGACAGCCTTGATGTTAGGTTTTGAGAATTAAATCAGAGAGAGGAGAGTTGTGGTTGTTCCCTGTCCTCACAAACTTATTCTCTAGTTAGTTTAATACAAAGAATCTTAAAATTTTTCTCTTTTGTTGTTTGGTTGTTGTTGTTGTTTTTTGCTGCTACAACATGGAAGTTGCTTCATGTTTAGGTTCATACGTTCTTTAACACTGAATAAATTTTATTATTAATAATTATAAAACCATTTTAGTCAAGATTAAATGGAGATCACACCTTTTTCATTCTAATTAGAGATTAAGTGGTCTAAACATCTCTTTAGTTTATAAGAGCCACTTTTAAGCCAATTGATATTGTAATTTATCCCAGAAAGTTTAAACCTAAAAGGATGTCTTAATAATTTCTTAAAAATTTGAATTATTAACATCTGCAAGTTTTAAAATATAAACAATATTCCACTAGAAATATTATATGTTCTAAATCCTGTTAATAATATAAACTGACATCATTATTACCTAAATGTTGTTTTATATAAAAACATCTTTTAGAAATGGTACAATGTAGCATAACAATATATTAAAATTTTATATGTATGAACCAATATTGATTATCATGTATTTATTCAACATTCAGTAATTTTTAGGCAAAATGAGAGAAAGACATCATATATATTAGTTCTCATGACAGTATTTCATAATCATCTGATAATTTTTTTAATGAAATTAACCCTTTAAGAAATAATCTGTCATTTTACATCATATACTACTTACAAGTAAGTGATTTAAAACACATGGCTTTTGTAAAATGTCAATAATTAATCACAGGTTTTTAAATTAATTAAAATATTAACAGTTAAATAGTACTCATGAATCCTATTGAGTCATAAACCATCTAAATATCAAATAAGATTGGTAGGGTGTTAACAATGGTATTTATTTTTTGAAAAAAATTTACATTTTCTTTTTAAAAATAAACCATAATATCAGATCAGTTATAGGAAAAGTTAATAACATCAAAAGGATATTCTGTCTTTAGAGTATCATTGAAGAGGAAGGAAACTAGTGAGTAATAAAGAGAATAAAAGATGTGGAAAAAAACTGGTTTAAGTATTTCCAGATATAAAATTACATGTTTTATAAACAAAGTGCAAAAACTATACACTTATTTTGCAATTGACATTTCACAGCACTATGTATGCAGGTGGACAATGGGAAAAAACTTTAAAATTTCAATCAATCTTAAGTACTTTATGATTAAATAAAGAATTTCCAGCAATCTCCCAGATTCTGTTCCACAGAGATGAAAAGTATATTCTTTGTTTGCAGATCCAAAGAATACAAAGCATCTTTTTCTAGAACCAAATACAAAGAATATCTTTAAGTACATGCAAAAAATTTAGAAAAAGGTTTTGTAGAGAATAGGTACAAAGAAAAGAAAAACTTGGTTAAAAAAACACTTATAATGACTAATAGAGATCTCTGTGGTTATATTCAGCAAGGAAGCTGTTATCTTGTAATAAAAAATAATTTCTACTTGAAATCAGTACAACTTACCCCTGATTTTCAACCATTAGCCAAGGAAGGTTGCAACCCTTGGAAGCTGCTGATTACTGTCAATGTCCACACATGCCTACTGAGTATTACTTTGTTTCTCAGAACTCTTATCAAATAAGGCTTATTTTATATGTGGCTTCTGAAATGAAGCACTACAAGTCCTAACCTGCTGCAGTCATAGGTAAACTCATTAAAGCCACGTGCAGGCTGGGTGACATGAGGCTTGGTCTTTATTTAGCTAATCTGGAGATGAATATAGACAGCCACAATCTGGAGCTTTGTATAAGTCTGTAAGCAAAATACTTTTCTATAATTGATTTATTTCCAATTTTACTTGTAACTCATCATTCTTATTGCTAATATCACATGTCTCAGACTGAATGCTTTCTTGTTTTTTCAGGGATTATTACAAATTGATTTTTTTTTTTAATTCAGATACAGAAGGTGGAGAAAGAAAAAGGCCTTTCGTTACTAGGAAAACCTGATGCTGAAGGTTGAGTGACAACTTCAGAGAGTGTTGTACAGCAAAGACTGTCAGGATAAGTGAATAGAAAGAGAACCCGCTGAAGCGAAGAATGAATTTAGAATGTTACCCATTGATTCTATGATGATCTTTATAAAAGAAATTATACAGACTCTGTCTTTTTTTTAAAGAAGAATTATGAAACTCTAACAAAGAAGGACTCAAGGGACTTATATCATTTGATAGGTATAATAAATGAAATCTCATCTCCATTTGGGAGTTCATAGAGAGAACAGAAATTACTGAATACTTTAGAATTTTG
>PVKE010051315.1:0-10684 GCA_004027555.1 Craseonycteris thonglongyai
CAAAGAGTGACAGTTTAACTTCTTCTCTCCCAATTCTAATACCTTTTATTCCTTTCTCTTGTCTGATTGCTCTGGCTAGAACTTCTAGTACTATGTTGAATAGCAGTGGTGACAGGGGGCATCCCTGCAAGACACTTTCTTATCTTTATTTCTTTTAATGAATATTGCCAATCCTCCCTACCACCATTTTGATTTTGCTAAACAAAATCTGTGATAGAGTTTCTATCTATGCCAGTGAGGGATTGCAGACGAAAGACATAGCTCTGTTTTTCAACTGTGAGCTATTTAATATCTCACCTGTTACATATTTGATTTTTCTTTGCTTCTATTGCTAAAGCCAATATGAGGATATATCTATAATTTTATTTCTTTGGAAAATATAGCATTAAGGTTCTATTGATTTAAACTATTTTTAAAACATAAGCACTTATGAAGATGATATCATGCCAATGAATAACACACGTTTCCTAGAGTAAAACACGATGAGTTTGTATCTAAAATTTGTCACTTGCTAAGCTCTGTAAAGCAGGCAAATTGCTTTACTTCTTTGGACTTCTCAGTACTAAGTGGGCATAGTATTAATTTTGCCTGCAAGTACTTGTTGAAAACATATGGTAAAATAATACATATAAAAGAATTTTTGGCACAGATTAAGCACTGAATCATATATTCTATATTGTTACTCTTACCAAATATTCAACGAAAAGATCAGAGATCATTAGTTTTGAATAATTGCATTAAATTGAACATAATGTCTAAATTTGTTCTGATTAAAAACAACCACATTTGGTTATTTATTTATTGTTAAATTTTATTGGTGTGACACTGGTCATTGTTTTTATATTAATTGATAAATTTATTGCAACCACATTTATATTTCAGCAAATATTAAATAAAATTATTCTGAATCAAATACACATGTAAAATAAACAGAAAGCTGAATACAGGAAGTGGTATAGAAGGATCAAGTCAGATGTGAGCTATAGTACCTCAAAAATATTGCTACTAGCATAGACTACCAAGAAAGACAGATTTGTCAGAGACTCACAAAAAATTACTGAAGATAGGAATTAGTTGACTGACCTACTACTTATTGCACAACATACATAACTATTTCTTATTAAAAAAATAGAATAGTAACTTAAAAAATATATTTATTTATTTATATTTATTTATTTATTTATTTTTGACAGAGAGTGAGAGATACAGAGACAGAGACAGAGAGAGAACTGAACTGGGGGAGCTCCCAGTTCAACACATGGTTCCGCATGGGCCGGGGCTGGGATTCGATCTTTGGTCCCCGGGGTTGCAAAGTGAGTGCTTAACCCACTGAGCCATCCCAGCTTCCCCACGATAGTAACTTTAAGAAACCTTTATATAATATCTAAATTTAATATATAACTACAAAATTGAGAAAAATATTGTAACAGAAAATCCTATCAATATATTTGCCATTACATTCAGTGTATCACCAATAAAAGTAGAAAGCAACTGCTAATATAAAATATCAAAGCAGAAAAAAATATTCTAAGGCTGAATTCATTAAAGTTCAATGTATTTTATAGCTTGTTTTGAATTAATTAGTGTTCATATATGTAATCATATATGTGTATATTTTTCAGGACAGTGTGTGTGTATATATATGTGTGTGTGTGTGTATACATGTATAGATGTATATGTGTATATATATGTATTATAGATCTATTTATATCTATCTATCTATATATAGATATATACATATATACACACATACATATATACATACATACCAGGGATGCCAAAAAAATGTATACACATTTTAAGAGATGGTATCTATGCATTACTTCTCAGAGTTGAATTGAATTACAGTAGCAATGTGTAGTATGACGATAGCTCAAAAAATGGTGTTAATGAAATATTACCATCACCATGAGACAAGCAGTACAGTTAAAGAAAATGGCAGAAACACAGTTGTGATTTATTGTTCAAGAACTGCAAGGTTATTTTGAAGTGGTATTAGAAATTCGAGAACATTGTGGAAGTACAATGACAATGGATGCATGAGTATACAACAAATTCTCCAATACATCTAACAACTACATGAACTTGTGATAAATTTGAGACACATGGTAAGTTGAAACAGCATGTTCAGCGATACAAGTGGACACTTTTGAGCAAAAGCAGCACAGCCTCTAGGCCCTATCTTTCATATTCACCAGATCTCACCCTAGTGACTTTTGTTTGTTTGTTTCCCCAGACAAAAATGTCTCCATAGGAAAATGTTTTGCCAATGTGAAAGAGGTGAAACAACAGCAAAAGCACTATATGGCATCAAAGTCGATGAATTCAATCACTGTTTTGAGCAGTGAAAAAATTGTCTTGGTAGGTGTATTGCATAAAGTGGACAGTACTCTGAAGGTGACTGAAGTTTCTATAAAAATAAATGCACACTTTTTATAAATGCATTTCAATTTGGGGGGTCTCTCCTAGGTATTTAATTGAGAACAATAGTTAAAAATCACAATTGTTATTTTCACTTTTTAAACATGAGGAAAAATAATAAAATCATGATTAATGTTAAGTGTGTTTTAAGCTTGTAAGGGATATTTTGATCAAGAATCTCTAAGTACAAAAATATAATCCAGGAGATGTAAGGAAGGATATATGGTTTCAGAAGGCATATTATTTTATAGGGTAGCAAAGTTATGCAATCAAATATGCCAAAAAGTAATTTGTTAAGCATATTAGGAATGATGCATATAAACCACTATATAAGTTAAGAGAAGAAACAGGTAATTGCTTACTGTTATAAGCAGGGACGTCCTAAGGAGTTAGTTTATTTTAGTAATTTCTTAAAGATAAAGCTACTATAGTTAATATATTAGAGTGAGCAGCTTTGAAAAAGGCAAATATTTCAGTAAATTTCATAGATAATTTACGGGGTATATAGTGACAGATAAGGCTCAGAAAAAAAGACCATATCATAGTTATCTTGAATATGCAATGTATAATTTTATTTTACTCTCCTGGCAAAATGAAATCTCTAAAGTTTTAATAACAGATGCAGTTAATCTAAGAACAAGTACCGTAAGAACTCTACTTTGATGGTGACCTGGGAGATTAAATAATATATGTGATATTCCCATAGAGATAGAGACAATCCTTCCTTCTTTATGTTAATACATTTCTTTATTACAAAGTGATTTGTTGTTTATTCAATGTTCAATTTATTGTTTTGTGATTATTTGCATATTGTTATCCAGAATAAATTGAGAATTTGTAGTGAGAAGGCATTCTGATTGCACTCCATATCTTTACACCACTGGAATGCTAAGCCAACAGTAACTAGGCACATAATAAAGAAGTAACCGTTACGAAATTAGGAGACAAAATGTCAAAATTTAAAGAGTGATTTTTAATACTCAGAAAATAGTGATATTGTTGACAGAAGAATCAACAACAGCAGAAGGCTCTAGCTGGTGGAGGAAAGAATAAATCTAGTTTTAAACACATGAAGGCAGAAATTATTGATAGTTTTGATCAGATATTTCCAGAAAACAATTGGGAATCATTAATTGTTGGATTATATTCTGGGTGGAAAAGAAAGGAATTGATACTCCAAGGATTGATACTCCAAGCTTGTCCAACACACCACCTGTGGGCCACATGTGGCCCAAGACGGCTTTGAATGTGGCCCAACACAAATATGTAAACTTTCTTAAAACATGATGAGATTTTTTTTTTGCAACCTTTTTTTTTAGGTCATCTTCTATCATTAGTGTTAGTGTATTTTATGTGTGGCCCAAGACAATTCATCTACCAATGTGGCCCAGGGAAGCCAAAAGGTTGGACACCCTTGAATTAGGCCAAAATGGAAGAAAAAATTCAGGGTTAAGAAGATTAAGAAGTAACAAAGGTAACCAACCGCCGTCTACAATGCTTCCCTGAAAAAGTTTGAAAAGATATGGGTGTTAATTCTGTAATACTATCTCAATCTTTTTCTTATTTTCAAAAGACAATGTAAGAATTACTAAACCAGAAATAATGCACCACATAATGAAAAAAGCAGTAACATAGGGGGAAAATATAAAATTGAAAAGACAGAATCACTGACACTCAGACAATGAAATTAGGATCCATAGAATGCATTTTGCCAAAAATGACACTACTAATTAATAAACAAATGGTACCCTTTAAATGTAGATTAGCATTTTGTTCCCAATCTCTGCCCCTTTTCAGCAGGTTCACTTTTAAATATTACCAATTTATTATTATTTTAGTGGTTATGTCTTTATTTTACAATATCAGTTTTTGACACAAAATTGATGCAAATCTTATTTATCATCCTCACTTTGTTAGTTGTATTCCATTGATAGAAGGTGTTCAGGTTTACTTTTTAACCTTGAAGTTTTAAAATTGCATATCTGCAGAGTGTCCTAGAATGGAGCTTTTAAAAAATTACGTGGAAATCTTTCTGGTTTTGCCATCCATGCACACATGTTCTCAACTGCTGTGTTCAAGATGACATACACACAGACAAAATATTTGCCCCAATATGGAACTTGCAGTCTCGTGGAAATGGGAATGGATAGGAAGGCAGAAACTAAAATAAATATGACATAAAACATACTAAAGATTTTGTTTTTATTTTACTGTTTGAAAGGTTAGAGAGAAAGAGAGAGGGAGAGAAGAGGGGAGGACCCAGAGCAGTCTTCATAGTTGTACATCATTAGTTGTGATGTGGTTTTATTTCACACAGGTGAATGTGGGGCCAAGATTGGGGAAAAACCAAACTGTGGGACCACGAGCCTCCCGCATGGGAAGCAATAACTTTCACCATTGAGTCATCCCTGCGGTTACCAGTTGCACCACAGTTCAGTATATGGGGCTGCGTGGGCTGGGGCCAGTAATCGAACCCTGGACCTCATGATTTCGAGGCAAGTACTCTACTGCTGAGCTAGCTACCTGGCATCCCCCTTAAAACATATTAAAATGTGTTAAGTTTTACAGAGCAACATAAAGCATAAAAAGGAATTATAAAATATTGAATATGGAGTAGCTTGTTCAGTGAAGAACTCAATTTCATTATCAAGAAATTGATAATGGCAGTCAGAGAAGGAGAAATGTTCACCCAGAGAGAAGAGTGAGTGAAACATTATATTTGTTACAAGTGTTTTATTCCTTTTGAAAAAAAGAAAACAAAACAAAAATGCAGACAGGACATTGTGGTAGAGATTGAAAGAATATTGGGTGTTTCAGAGTAAAAGATTCTGTAGTGGAAATAATCAGAACACATTTTGAAGGACTTTGTGGTATACTTCAAGGATATATTGCCTTTTACTCTGACAGAAATCAGGAGTCTGAGCAGAGAAATGATATGAGGTGGCAAACCTCTGACAGGGTCATTCAGTTTGCTGTGTTGTGAATAGGCTGACTCTGGAGAGCAAGGGTGGTGGAAGCCTGGACATCTTGTTTGGAGAAACAAGAAAAAGATGGTGGCTTGGGTGATGATGGTATTGAGGGAAGTGAGAAGAATCACTGGAATTTGGGGTTATTTAAAGTTAGAGACACTATAATATAATGAGATCTGGTGTTACGTATGGTGTCAGATAAAGAAAATAATCAAAGAAACAAGTTACAGCCTCACAACTGGAAAAAGAGTTGGTTTTAAGAGATGAAACTTCCTTTATTATATTTCTAAAGAGTTTTCATTTACTTTCCCACTGAAATATATTTATTAATATCTTCAGTCTTCTGATGGTCTCTGTTCTCTTCTTGTTTTGAGACTATATATTTTCACATTCAACTTATTATAGTCTCAGACAGAAAAGGATAATAGCATAAATATAGTTTACATTTTTACCAGAAGGTCCACAATTTTTTTTTCAGAATTTGACAAATTGATACAAAAATAATAATCTGCCTTTTAAAGAATAAAGATAGCCTCAATTTATAAAATATTTTTAAAAGTTAATGTTAAAAGCAATGCTATACGTATTGCACTAAGAAATAGTATACCATAGCAGAACATAGTCAACATTTCAAATGCTATTTCCTCTCTAATAATCGTAGAACACTGGCAAGTATGGTATATTTTCAAAACACATGGTCTCTTATATGTAGAGGGGGAAAATTAATTTTAACAATGCCATAGAATTTTTGATATTAAATTAAAAATTACATGTACAGTGCATAGTACAATATTTGACAAGACTTTACATGCAATGAGGACTCAAACTATTTTAAATGCTGTACTTTGGCCCAGATTAAGAACTAATACATTTCAGGATCAGTAGTTTTAAATTAAAATACTATTTCTCTCTACTATCTTTGCAACTCATGGACGACAAAGAGATTGTACCTTTTCTTCCTTTTGTTTTAAATTAATACATAATGGAACTCAGACAAATACAGGCACTAGTAATTCTAATGGATTCATTTCATAATGACTTGTTTGTAATTTTCACACCAAAAAGTTTGTGAATGTTTCACCAGGTGTCCATCACAATTAATGCCTGATCACATTTCAGTGATGTCTGAAATTATGCCCTATACAGTAAAACTATTCAAGGAACCCCACTATGTGGCAAATCACTGTTAATATATAAATTGATATAAAAATTATATATTAAAACACTGTGTCTTGATATGAGGTTACATACAGCTCTCTCTTGATAAAAAGTTTATGTCAAAGATTCTTAATAAAGAAAATAGTCAATAATATTGCAAAGAAACTATGTGCCAGATGGGCAGATTTATAAGCAGGGGTGACTGAAAAAAAATAAAATCCTCTCTTTATATTTGTGTGTATACTAAATCATTGCTACATCTATGCATTGTGTTTACATGGTGTTGATTATCTGACATGCTCCATGTTGTGGCTATGGGCACTTAACACATATTTAAAGTATTTGATCATGGATTCAGCATGGACCTCAACGAACGAGAACAGAAAGTACCTTCATACAACTTGTGTGTATAAAAGTAACAGTGTAGGGAAACTGAATAACAGCACTCAGATAATTTCTCATTTGATTTTCACACAGAGCAGATATAACTGGTCTTCTTACACCTTACTGATTAACAAATACAGAGAGCAAGTAACATATTGAATAGCAGAAAATTGGGAAGTATAAGAACTGGAATTCCAATACAAGTCTACCCAATAACAAATCATAGATTGTTTTAGTCATTTAATCATTGTGTTTTTGCATATGGCTTACCTTCAAATTTATTAAAATTTGTTTATCCAAAGCAGACTTTCACATTTTTACATAAGAAGTACTCCTTAGGCATTGTAAAGTGGAGGAAAGAGTGTGATATCTATGAAAGTTCCATTTACTACATCTGAAATTCTAGGTATTTCCAAAGTATGATTTGGTAATGCTAATAACTTTGCTAAGCCTCAGTGCATTCTATTGGCCTGACAGACTCTGTCTCATTTCTAAAGTTATGTAATAACTTAGTTAACCAAGGAGTATGAATAAATCAGTAAGAAATTATGACATTCTAAATCATTTTATAAAGAAAAAAAAATATCCCAAAATCAAGACCATATATGCATATATTTCAAGTGCACACAAGTAATGAAGGCTCTTTCAGAAAAATTTGTAGATGGAAATGGTGACAAAGACCCTTTGAGAATGCAAAATATTAATGCATGCAACAAAACTCTGAAGACACCTCATTTTTTTGTCTATTGAACAAATTCTGTCTGTAACTTGAGAAAGAAAGCAACAGAAATACTCATTTAGAAAGAGACAAAGATAAAGCAAGCATGCAGAAAGGGGCAGAAGGGGAGAGAAAATCCATTGGCTCCCTATACCTAGCTTCAATCCACATTTGAGATCCATTTGTCTTCGGAAATAGGCCTCCTTTGTCTCGGTAACAAGTTTCTTCTGTTTTTCCTATGCTAATGCAAGGTATTGATGGAATCAAGTGAGTTCTCACTAATATTATCTACTAATAGAAATAGAATATTTCTAGTCATGCCTCTGCTAGCAGAAAGCATACATTAATCAAATATCTTATGATAATGGAGAATGCCAATGGAATAAGCAACATCTAAAATTTTATGTTAGATAGTCAGGGTAAGAGCAGAAACACATGAGTTTCAAAAGCCAAAAACATGGACCCTGATTCTTATCTCTTATATATGTGGTCTTAGATTAATAAACAATTACTTGTTTTTCTTAGTGTTTTCATAGGCTAGATTTATGGCTTTGCAGTTACACAAGGCCTCATATTCTGAACAATCTTAGGGTTTAATGTTTTGCTTTCATCATGTTGAAATTTTAATCGTTTTACCTTCCATAATTTGTAAGTGGGACAATAGAGCTCGCACTAGGAGCTTGGAGCTCCATGTGTCCCTGCTTCCTGCTGACTCCAGTCCTCTCAGGGTGGGTTCCTAATTGTTCATTTCCAACATTTTGACACCCTGGACCCCACTCAAACTCCTCCCAACCCTTTCTTCACATGTTTAGCTGCCCCTTCCCAGGGATACAATTGGGCTGCAACAGTGGTGATAAGGTGGGGAGTCCTGTATTCCACCATCCTCTCTGCCCTTGGTGGGATCCTGGTTACAGGGGCTAACATAACATATTCAAGCCTCATGTGCTAACCGAATAGGACAAGGCAGCCACAACCTACCTTGGGATGACAGTACCACAGCACCACCCATTTGACAGATGTCTCTGTGGGAGTCTCTTCCCCATTCTCGATCCAAATGTGTCTTGGTATGGAGACTGGGATCTTTACTACAATTGCCCATCCATGATGTATGGGGATAGGAAGCTAAGAAAATAAAATATTCACTTTCCTGACATTTTCCTTTAATCTGAGCCCTGCAAATTACATAGTTAGCCTTAGTTCTGTGGTGGAAAAAAGGCTCTCATCCTAATTCTAAAGGTTAGCCTTTGTTAGACTTTTCTAATGAAATGATTGGTAGGATTATCTAAGAGCCAATATGTATACACACACACACGTGTGTGTGTGTGTGTGTGTGTGTGTGTGTGTGTGTGTGTGTGTTTGAGAAAGAGAGAGAGAGAGCGAGAGAAACAAGTCATAGGTAGGTAGAACAAAGGAAACATTGAAGAGAAGAAATCATGATCGCTCTCTCTCTCTTTGGGTCACCTTCTATAGCTTTCTAGCTAGTGTGTCACCATTTGCTTGAATGACTGTGACAATTATCCTCTGCAAGAAATAGCCCATTGTGCTGCACAGTTATTTGTAATAAAAACAAACAAACATACAAAAATAAAATGATTACGGTAGGAAATACTTTAATCTCTAAAAATAGAGTAACAAGAAATGGAGGATACTAAAAGATAACATGAAAGGGTTAAGATGACCTAAAAAGAAAATTATACTACATAGTGTCTGATGTATATGAATGATTATATAAAAATTTGGATGAAGTGGGTTGCTGAAAACCAAATTCACAGTGTCATACTTCTTCCATCTAAGTCAACATTACTGAAATTCTATCATAAATTAGCTAGCTCTTGCATCTCTACAGGAAAGGCAGACACAGTAATTTGATAAGAGTTTCAAATCATAGGTGTTTAAAGACTTCACTTTTGATAGTAGTTTCAAACCTTTATCAGTTCTGCTAACCTAAGAAGCAACACATATTGACTTAATTTTCACCTCTTCTGTCTCTGCTCACTTGCTAGTAAAGGTGCTAACAAGCAGTGAAATATTATAGTAAAAAGGCAGACAGGAAGCAGAGAATCAAAGGGTTGAATTCTTATAGATGGCAACCCATGAATTACATAAAATTAGGCTGTATCTGTATAGAGCAGGGGTTCCCAACCTTTCTATACCCTAAGGCGCATTCTAAAATATCGGTAGGGCAGCGGGCACCAGCTATTTCTAAGGATATTTATTATTGAACAAGAATAAAAAATAATAAACAAAAATAATTTTAAAATAATAAATTTATTGTACAAATTACATACACACAAAGAAACATATATACAAAATGTAATATAAAGTAAATAAAAAACACACGTATAATAAAATCATTTAAAAAAACATAAAAGAAAACATAAAAAAAAAACAATCTGTCAGTGTGATCTTTGGCATTGCATTTCGATGGCCAGTGCCTCGTAATTAGGAGAGTATGACGACAACGCTGTTAGCAAACAATTATTAAGATGCTCATTGGTAAGTCAAGATCTATATCGTGATTTTATTAAATTCATGTTTGAAAACAAAGATTCACATAAATACATTGACCCGAAAAACGATTTGATTTTATATGCCACTTCTTTTTAAAAATGGGAACCTTTCTTTGTCGACTGTGTTCCATAAGTCCTCTGATATTAAGGATTTTAGCAAAATATCGTTCTTAAGGTTCAAAATTTCTAACTCTAGTTCTTCTGCTTTCCCCTGAACAAGGTCTGCAATACATGCGGCTAGTTCTCTTACATTTATTTGGCAAGTAAAAGGATTGATACAGAAGGAGACAATTGGCTCGATATTTGTAAACTGCAGAAATCTCTTTTCAAACTGTTTTTGAAGCACTTGCAGGGTCTCAATAAATAATGACACATTTAATTCATTGTTACCTAGCATTTTCCTCATATATGGGAAGTGCACGAGAGACTTGATATGCAGATGTGATATCAACAAAGTCAATTTTGCTTTAAATGCGTTTACAGAGCTTATCATTTCAGCTCTATTTTTGTCTTTTCCCTGCAAC
>PVKE010051316.1:0-10682 GCA_004027555.1 Craseonycteris thonglongyai
GGATTGAGAATCAAATCCCAGCCCTTGCCTGTATGGACCCATATGCTGAACTGGGGTGTGCCTCCCATGAGGGAGGTCACTCACAGCCAAGTTCCTACCCTGTAAAGTCAAGTTCCCGCCCCCACTGACCTTTGTGGAACAAAACCATGTTGAAAACTGATGATGTACAACTATGGAGACTGCTCTGGCACTTCCCCCTTCTCTCTCTGTCTCTCTCTGTCTCTCTCTGTCTCTGTCAAAAATAATAAAATAAATATTTTTAAAAAGTGTATCATACTTTCAAGAATATTAATTACAAATGGATGTAAAACATTTAAAAACTTTGTATTACCTCTGCAAATTTCTCTAAATGTAAATTTATTTTAAACTTAAAAGTTTGTTTAAAATTTATTTACAAAAAAAGCATAGGAGAAAATCTTCAGGTTTTAGGACTAGGCAAAGAATTCTTAGACTTGACACCACAGGCACAATTCATAAAAAAATTAAGTTGAACATCAAAGCTAAAAAAGTTTTGCTTTGTGAAAGATGCTTAGGAGAGTAAAAACAAGATTTAGATTGGTTGAATATATCTATAGAACAGATATCCACCAAAAGACTATTATCTACGATATATAAAGAGTTCTCAAAAATCAACATTAAAAATTATTTGAAAATGGCAAAATGCTGAGCAGACACTATTCTAAAAGGGAATGTACAGAGAGTGAATATAGACTTGAAAAGATGTGTAACACCATTAACCATTTGAAAAACATAAATTAACAGCATAGATAATGCACTAAAAAATGTGCAACCACTATGTATGGTGCTAGGTGAGTAGTACTAGACTAATAAAGAGGAACACTGCATAATATGTTTAACCACAGTGCTGTACAACTTAAGCTGATATAAAATAACTTCAAGTGTCAACTGTAACTGAGATTAAAAGTAAAAGTTTACAATAAGATGTGAAAATCACTGAAATGAGTAAATATTAACAATACTAAATTCTGGTGAGGATGCAGAGAAGTTGGATTGCTCATGTATTGCAGGTGGGACTATAGACAGTTATAGTTTTACATATATATATAAAACATGTGTTTACTATACAACCCAGAAATTGCACTCTAAAATATTTTCCCCAGAAAGATGACTCTGTTTTTGTAGAAAGACCTGTACAGAAATGTTCATAGTACCTCTATTTGTATTAGCCTCAAACTGGAAACTACAAACCATCATGTCTTTTGAAAAGAAAAAGATTTGATACACATGACTTGAATGATTCAAGAGCTATACAGAGGGGAAAATTTCCCAGAGTTCATATACTGTGTGATTCCATTTATATAACATTATTGAAGTAACAAAATTATAGAAGTGTGTAACTTTAATGGTTGTCAGAAATTTGGGATTAGATGGTGGAAAAGCATGAGGTAAATTTATTTATAAAAGGGCAACAAAAGAAATTTGTGTAGTGAAGGAACTGTTCTGTACCTTTACTGTGGTGGGGAACACACAAACAAACATATAAAAAAAGTGCATAGAATTAAATACTTCCCTTTCACAGAAATGAATACAAATAGAACTGGACAAATCAGATAAGATCAGTGTATTGTAATAATGTCAATATTCTGCTTTGGTTTTGTGCTACAGTTGTTTTTTTTCCAATTACACTTGACATCCAACATTATTTTATATTAGTTTCAGGTAAGACATTTGTACATAATAATTTACAAAATTGTCCCTCCAATTAGTTCAGTATCCACTTGGCACTATACATGATTATTATAATATTATCAGTTATTTTCCCTATGCTGTATTTCCTATACTTTATATTCCCATGATAATTTTGTAACTACCAATTTGTATGTATGTATGTATTATTTTATTTTTTAATTATAGTTGACATTCCATATTATTTTATATTAGTTTCTGGTGTACAGTGTAGTGGTTAAATATTTATATAATTTATAAAGTGATTCCCTGAAAAGCTTATTACACACCTGGCACTGTACGTAATTATTACAATATTATTGACTATATTTCCTATACTGTTATTTACATCCTTATGACTACTTTGTAACTATCAATTCATACTTTTTAATTCCTTCACTTATTTTACCAGTTCCTGAAGCCCCCTTCCGTCTGGCAATCACTACTTTGTTCCTTGTGTCTTTGAATCTGTTTCTATTTGTTCATGCATTTTATTCTTTAGATTTCACATATAAGTGAGATCACCTAGTATATATCTTTCTCTCCCTGATTTCACTTGACATAATACTCTCCAGGTCCATCTATGTTGTCATAAATGTAAGATTTTTTTTTTTATGGCCAATCTATGTTCCATTGAATATATGTGCCACATCTCCTTTATCTAATCTTCTATGAATGGGCACTTAAGTTGCTACCATATCTTGACCATTGTCCATAGTGCTTCAGTGAACATAGTGGTGCATATATCTTCTCAAATTAGCGTTTTGAATTCCTTCAGATAAACACCCAGAAGTTGAAATTGCTGGTTCAAAAGACAGATCTATTTTTAAATTTGATTTTTTATTATTGTTAAATTTATTGGGGTGACATTGTTAGGTAATAATTACATAGTTTTCATTTTTAAGTTTTTGAGAAACATCCATATTGTTTGCAATAGTGGCTGAACCA
Organism: Craseonycteris thonglongyai; assembly: GCA_004027555.1. Lineage (NCBI taxonomy): Eukaryota > Metazoa > Chordata > Mammalia > Chiroptera > Craseonycteridae > Craseonycteris > Craseonycteris thonglongyai. The sequence continues at coordinate 2,635 of PVKE010051316.1, forward strand.
ATTTGTAATCCCACCAACAGTGCATAAGGTTTCTATCTTTTTTCACATCCTCACTAGTACTTGTTTGTTAATTTATTTATGTAAGCCATCCCAACACGTGTGACTTGTTAATTTAATGTGATTTTAACTTGCACTTCTCTGATGATTAGTGACATTGAGTATCTTTTTATATTTCTTTTTAAAGATTTTTATTAAAATATAGCTAACATACAATATTATATTATTTTAGTGTACTGCATATTTATTCAACATTTATATACTAAAGAAATGATCACCATGATAAATTCAGCAACCATCTGATACTGTACTATGTTATCAAAATATTATTGACTATATTTCTTATGCTGTACATTTCGTCTCTATGATTTATTTATTTATTTTTATATGGACATTTGAACCTCTTACATTCTTTCAATGTTTCCTCCTTTTTAAAAAATTTCAATTATAGTTGCCATTTAATATTATTTTTTATTAACTTCAGGTGTTAGAGCATAGTGGTTAGACATTTATATAATTTAATAAGTGATCCTCCTGAGTAGTCTAGCACTCAGCTGGTACTATAAATAGTTATTAACATACTATTGACTATATTCCCTATGCTTTATTTTACATCCCCATGACTATTTTGTAACTACCAATTTGTACTTTTTATTACCTGTACCTTTATCATGGTGCCACCAACTCCCCTCTCATCTATTACACCAATAAATCTAGTACTCATCTGACATCATACATTGTTGTATTGTACAAGATAATACATTATATTTCTTATGTTATATCCTACATCCCAAGACTACTTTGTAAAAACAAATTTGTATTTTTTAATCTCTTCCTCCTTTTACCCATTCTTAATTCCCCTCCCATCTGACAACCATCAAAATATTCTTTGTATATATGAGTTTTTTCTATTTTTTGTTGTTGTTATTTAGATTCAAAATATAAGTGAAATCACAAAATTGCATCTGTATTTCTCTCTTGACACTCCACTTAGCAGAATACCCTCCAGGCTTATTCATGCAGCCACAGATGGCAAAAATGCATTTCTTCCACAGGCTGAGTAATATCTCATTGTATATATGTCCCTCCTAGTTTTTATTTATTTATTCATCAACAGACACCCTGGCTGTCTCCACATCTTTGCCATTAAAAACAATGATGCAATTAATATATGGATGCACATGTCCCCTTGAAGTAGCATTTTGGGTTTTGTTGGATAAATAACCAGAATTGAAAATAAGAGTCCTTCTGTGTCACTTCTTATAACCTTTGTTTTAATGATTATTTTGTCAGTATCACTATTTGTTTTGTTTCCATTATCATAAAAATTTTTTTCATCCCTTGATTTTCTGTTTGTATGTGTGTGTTTTGATCTGAAGTGAGTCTCTTGCAGGTAGCATATGTAAGAGTATTGTTTTCTTTTCGTCTCTGTTAACCATTCTATCTTATTTTTTATTTTATTTTATTTTGATATTTTTATTATGTTCAGGATTACAAAAGAACATAATGATTAGACATTTGCAAACCTCAGAAAGGGATAATCCCAATAATTCCACTACATATCTGACACCTTACATAGTTATTATAATACCATTGACTATATTGCCTATGTTGTACTCTACATCCCATCATTATACATACAAATTTAAATTATAGTTGAAATTCAGTATTATTTTGTTATTTTTAGGTATACAGGAAAGTGGGTAGGCATTTATATAATTTATATAGTTCAGTGCCCAATAAGTCTGGTGCCCACTTGACACCATACATAGCTTTGAAATAATAATGACTATATTTTCCATACAGTATTTCACATCCCCATGACTATTTTGTAATTCCAATTTGTATTAATATGTCCTAATTCCTTCACCTTTCTCACCCATCCCCTCCAGAACCCTCACATCTAAATATATTTTTATTTTTGACAGAGAGAGAGATACAGAGACAGAGACAGAGAGAGAACTGAACTGGGGGAGCTCCCAGTTCAGCATATGGTTCCGCACGGGCTGGGGCCGGGGCCGGGATTCGATCCCTGGTCCCTGGCGCTGCAAAGTGAGCGCTTAACCCACTGAGCCATCCCGGCTTCCCCTAAAGCCCTTCTTTTTATTTTATTTTATTTTATTTTATTTTTTATTTTTTTTGACAGAAAGAGAACTGGACTGGGGGAACTCCCCAGTTCAGCACGTGGTTCTGCATGGCCGGGGCCGGGATTCGATCCTCCATCCCAGGGGATGCAAAGTGAGTGCTTAACCCCCTGAGCCATCCCAGCTTCTCCCCTCACATCTAACAACCTCAGTTTGTTCTCTTTATCTATGATCTTATTTTGGTTTTGATTATTCATTTATTCTGTTCTTTAGATACTATATATAAGGGAGATCATCATATGATATTTGTCTTTCACAATCTGATTCATTTCACTTAGCGTAATAACCTCTAGGTCCATCCATGCTGTTACAAATGGTAAGAGTTTTTTTTTTAATGGCAGAGAAATACTTTTTGTATAAATGTACCACAATTTCTGTATCCCGATGTCTATGGATGGGCATTTCGATTGTTTTCATACTATGACTATTATAAATAACACTGCAGTAAACATGAAGGTGCATATGTGTTTTGACTAGATTTTTTATTTCTTTGGATAAGTGTCCAGAAGTGGAATTGCTGAGGCATAAGGTAGTTCTATTTTTAATTTTCTGAGGAACTTCTCCTCACTGGTTTTCATAGTGGCTGCATTAATTTGCAGCTCCACCAACAATCCCAAGTTTCCCCGTTCTCCACATTCTTACAATACTTGCTGTTTGTCAATTTATTGATGATAGCCATTCTGACAGGAGTGAGGTGGTAGCCCATTATAATTTTAATTTCCATTTATTTGATGATTAGTGATATTGAGCATTTTTTTCGTATCTATTGGTCATATGTATGTCCTCTTTGGATAAATGTCTATTCAGGTTCTCTGCCCATTTCTTAATTTGTTTATTGTTTTTTTTTCTTTTGGTGTTGAATGATATGACTTTTAAATAAATGTTGGATATTAATTTATTATGAAATGTATCATTGGCAAATATCCTTTCCCATTCAGTAGGATATCTTTTTTGGGTTGTTGATGTTTTCCTTTGCTGTGCAAAATTCTTTTCAGTTTGATATAGCCTCATTTATTTATTTATCCTTCTGTTTCTCTTGCCCAAGGAGATATATCAATAAAAATATTGCTAAGGGTAATGTCAGAGATTACTTCCTATATTTTCTTCTAGAAGTTTTATGGTTTCAGGTCTCACATTTAAGTCTACTCCATTTTGAGTAGATTGCTTTGGCTAGTATGGATATTTTAACTATATTAGTTCTTTCTAGCCATATACATGGTAGATGAGGGCTGTCTGAAAAAAAATCCAGCCATTGTCAATATAACAAGAATGGTTATATGGCTGGATATCTTCCGGACAGTCCTCATATGTTTCCATCTTTATGTATCTTCTTTAATTTTTGTCTTTAATGTCTTATACTTTTCTATTTTTATTAATTTCTGGTATTTAAAACAACACAATAATTAGACATTTATACCACTCACAAAGTGATAATCCCAATAAGTCTTCTACCCATCTGACATCGTACGTAGCTATTACAATACCACTGATTATATTCCCTATGCTGTACTTCACATCTTATAACTATATATATATATATATATATATATAATTCTTTATGGCAGAGTGATACTACATTTGTATAAATATACCATGATTTCTTTCTTCAATTGTGTATTGATGGACATATGGGTACTTTCCATATTTTGACTATTGTGAATAGCACTGCAGTAAAAATTGGAATATATATACATATATATTCCAATTTTTATTTCAATATATATATATATTGTTATAAATTTCTTTGAATATATACCCAATAGTGGAATTGATGAGTCATAAGGTAGTTCTATTTTTTAATTTTTAAAGAAATCTTATAACCTTCTGAGAACAGAATTTTTACTTCTTTGGTTAAATTTATTGCTAAGTATTTTATGTTTTGATGCAATTTTAAATATATATTTTTTTCCTTATTTCACTTTATTTGGTTCATTATTGGTGTGTAAAAGTGAAACCAATTCCTGAATATTAATATTGTATCCTGCTAGTGTGCTAAATTTATTTTTTAGTTCCAATAGTTTTTGGGAAAATCTTTGAGGTTCTTTATAGATAGTATTATATCATCTGCAAATTATGACAGTTTTACTTCTTTGTTTTGCATTTAAATGTATTATATGTGTTTTTCTTGTTTAATTTCTATGGTCTGGACTTCCAGTACTATGTTGAATAATAGTAATGATAATCATTATCCTTGTTTTGTTACTGATATTAGGAAGGATGCTTTTAGCTTTTTCCCATTGGGCATGACATTTAGTTATGTATTTGTCATATTTGGCCTTTATTATGTTGAATTATGTTTTCTTTATTTTCACTTTGATATGACTTTTTTTCATAAATGGATAGAGTTTGTGAAATGATTTTGTCTACATCTATTGATATGACTATATGATTTTTATTTTTTGTGTTTTTTTTGTGGTGAATGATGTGTAATAAAAAATACAATGAATGTTTAAATAAAAAATGTTCAGTAAAAGATACATTGCCATGAATCCCCCTTAGTTTGAATACACTTATTTCATTATTTTTGCCACATTCTGAAGCAGTTATGGAAGTCCTTTTTTGTGACTTTAGTTACTCTATCATAGTTGCCTTGATGTCCTGAATTGATTTAAAAACTTTACTTTTCATGATCATTTTGGCTGAGGAAGAGTCAGAATCCCATGGTGCCAGATCCAGTGAATAAAGTGGATGAGGATACACTACAATGTTTTTATTAATATATGACAGAACTTGCTGTACAAGAAGTGTTGTGTTACCTGAATCAGTTGAGGAAATCAAGGCAGTTACAATAGAGCAACTAAAGACACTCACATAAGAGAATTTCCAGAACAGCTTCAGAATGTGGCAAGAATGACAGGATAAGTATCTTCAAAGTTAGAGAGAGTATTTAAAGGAGAATTAATGGCAACATATCTTTTATTGTGATAAATATTTTTTAAATATTCACTATATGTTTGATTTCACCTCCTTTTATCATGTTAATTGATTTTCAAATGTTGAACCAAATTTGAATACCAGGAATGAATCTCCCTTGATCATGGTGTATGATTTGTTTAACATACAGTATTGCTAAATTTGGTTTGCTAATATTTTTATGGCTTTTTTTGTTTGTTTGTTTTGAGAGAAGGTGAGAGAGAGAGGAAAAGGCCCAGAGCAGTCTTCATAGTTTTACTACATTAGTTGTGACATGGTTTCATTCCACACAGGTGGATGTGGGACCATGTGGTGCGGGAACTGAACTGGGACCTCCCACATGGGAGGTGAGAACATTTACTGCCAAGCCATCCCAGTGGTTTCCAGTTGTGCTGCAGTTCAGTACGTAGATTTGCATGGGCCAGGGCCAGGCATCGAACCCCAGTCCTTGTGATTGTGAAACAAACATTCAACTGCTAAGCTATTCTCACATCCTGGTGTGCTAATATTTTGTTGAGAATTTTTTGCACCTATGTTTATTAAGAATATCAGCCTATATTGGAGATGCTGGAATAGATCAGCAGGTTTAGTGCTCATCTTTCAGCCACAGGTTCTGAAGATTGAATCCTGGTCCCAGCTGGTTCGGACCCACATGCTGAAGTGGCGTGTGTCCCCAGATGAGTTCTCACTAGGGTGTGCTTCCCATGTAGGAGGCCCCCAGCAGAGGCTGGCCTCACAGGCGGGTGGCCCCCAGCCTGGTTCCTGCCCTGCACAGCCTCGTGCCTACCTGTGGACTGAAACTGTATCAAAAACTAACGACAACTATGGAGACTGCTCTGGGTCCTCCCCCTTCTCTTTGTCTCTCTTTGTCAAAAACAATAAAAATAAATCTTAAAAATAAAAAAAGAATATTAGCCTATAGTTTTCTTTCTTTCTTTTTTATCTCTTTTTTTTTTAAGTCTTTCTGGTTTGAAATCAGGGTAATGGTGGACTCATAAAATTAGCTTGAAAGCCTTTCATTCCCTAGGATTATGTGGGTAAGTTTGAGTAGAACAGGTGTTATTTATTTTTTGAAGATTTCATAAAATTTACTTCTGAAATCATCTGGTCCGGAACTTTGTTTGCTGGGAACTACTTTAGTACTAATTTGATTTCATTGGTAGTTGGCAGTTCAGATTTTTTGTTTCTTCTTTATTCAGCTCTGAAAGATTATAAGCTTCTAGGAATTTATCCATTTCTTCCTGATGGTGCAATTTTTTGGTATATAGTTGCTTGTAGTATATCCTTATAACTTTTGGTATATCTGTGATATCTGTTGTCACTTCTCTTTCATTTCTGATTATATTTATTTGGGTTCTCTCCCTGTCTCTCTGTCTCTCTTTCTCTTTGTCTCTCTCTCTGTCTTTTTAAAAAAGATTTATTTTATAGTTCTTGACAGAGTCAGAGGGACAGACAGAGAGAAGGGGGAGGGCCCAGAGCAGTTTCCAGAGTTGTATTTCATCAGTTTTTGACATGGTTTTGTTCCACTCAAGTGAGCGGGGGTTGCACAGAATGGGAACTGGGCTGGGCACCTCCCACATGAGAGGCACACACCCTTGAGCCAGGGGCTGAATCAGGGGGGTGAGAAACACATTGGGGGCTTCCCACATTGGAAGCACACCCCATTTCAGCATATGGGTCCCCATGGGCCGGGGCCATGATTTAATCCTCAGGCGCCGGGGCTGATAAGTGAGCACTTAGCTTGCTGAAATGTTCCAGCTTCCCCACTTTCTCTGCCTTTTTGATGTGTTTGCTTAAAGGTTTGTCAATTTTGTTTGTTTTCAGAAAACCAGCTCTTGGTTTTCTTGATCTTTTGAATTATTTTTTTCACTCAATTTTGTTTATTTCTGCTGCCATCTTTATAATTTCCTTCCTTGTACTCACTTTGAGATTTGTTTGCTGCTCTTTTTCTAGTTCCCTTAGATATAAAGTTCGACTATTTATTTGAGATTTTTCTCATTCCTTTAGGTAGGTCTGCATTGCTATGAATTTCCCTGTGAAAACTGCACTCGCTATGCCCCCATACATTTTGGGTTGTGTTTTCATTTTCATTTGTCTCAATGTATATTTTGATTTTATTCTTATATCTCATTGTTGATTTACTCAATATTTAGTACCATGTTACTTATACTCCATGTTTTTGTGAGTTTAAATATTTATTTTCTTATAATTAATTTCCAGTTTCTTTTCATTGTGGTCAGAAAAGAGACTTGATATGACTTTTTGTTGTTGTTAAATGTATTGGGGTGACATTAATTGATATCAATTACATTGTTTCCAGGTGTACAATTCTACATTACATTGTCTCTACATCACATTATGTACTCACCATATGATTTTAATCTTCTTAAATGCATGAAGACTTGTTTTGTGGTCTAATGTGTGATCTGTCTTAGAAAATATTGCATGTGCACTTGAAAAGGTGTACCTTTTGCTGCTTTGGAATAAAATACTTTAAAAACATCAATTAAATCTATATGGCTTAGTGTGTCCTTTAAAGCTACCATTTCTGTGTTGATTTTTTGTGTGGAAGATTTGTCCATTGGTGTCAGTGGGAGTATTCAAGTAACTTACCATGATTTTGTTACTGGTGATCTCTGCCTTTATTTCAGTCAATAGTTGCTTTATGTATTTAGGTGCTCCTATGTTGAGTACATACATGTTTACTAGGGTGATGTCTTCTTGTTGAATTGATTCTTTTATTATTATGTAATGTCCTTCTTTTTCTCTTGTTATACTCTTTGTTTTAAAGTCTATTTTTGCAAATATTTTCTCCCAGTTGGTTGGTTGCCTCTTTGCTTTGTTGATGGTTTCCTTTGCAGCGCAGAAGCTTTTTAGCTTAATAAGGTCCCATTTGTTTATTTGTGCTTTTACTTCCCTTGCCATTGAGGTCAGATTCATAAAGTCCTCCCTGAATCCCAGGTCCATAAGTTTAGTGCCAATGTTTTCTTCTAT
>PVKE010051317.1:0-10681 GCA_004027555.1 Craseonycteris thonglongyai
TGTTTGTTTTTGCCTAAGTTGGTCATTAGTCATGAGTGCTCATAACTAAAAGAAAATGTAATTAAAATTGTTTTGAAGTTTAAATTTTATATATCCTGAATTTCACAACAGGAGCCTATACTACGCTCAGTACATTGACCCCTAATATTACTGTATATACTAATCAATTGTTTAAATTTATGTGTACACTAAGTCCTATTGGATGTTTTGGTTTATTGGTTTATATGGAAAATTTTACTCAGACATTTATAAAATATATTTCCAAAACATTTATTTTCCTTTTTTTGACTTAACAGCATCACAAGAAACTAATAAGCTCCAGAGATATAGATACTTACATTTAACCCAAGTGCATTGTTTCTCATTTTTTCTTTTAAAAAACAGTTGAGAAAGTCAGTTGTTCTACCTAAATTTACCATTGATTTTTCTCTTTAGATCTTTATTCATCAGAACTATTATAAAGCTATTTTGTGATAGATGTGATCATCATGACAATACTCATCATCAGTAGTAAAGTTGTATATTCCACAAGTTAAAAATATATCTCTTCAAATTAGAAATAATCTATAAGTGATAATATATTGTACTCTGGGTGTCTTTCACAAAGAATTCTGAGAAGAACTTAGAGGAATAGTTATTGCTTTACAGCTTTAAATATCCTAGAATATACTGTATCTTTGTTTTAGATAAGAAGTTCAAGCTACAGTTAAATTGCAATTAATTATTCAGGGACTACTTAGACATTTTATGCCTTATTCAACTTCTTTGCTTCTCCTGTCATTAATTCAAGGCTCTTTAGTTCCTCTTTCTTTCAATAGATAGGGAAAGAATGAGTAACTAGACTTTAAGGTAGTCTTGTATGCCTTAAAGGAAATCTGATCTGGGGACAAGGTCAGTTGTACAGTTGAAGCATTTTAAGCAGGTATTTATATTGGGGTAAATTAAAGGAAACTTGCCCAAATACCATTCTATTGACTCAATACATTCATTTTCTACTGATGCCTTGAAAAATCACCATAAATATAGTCACTTAAGCAACACACACTTATTATCTTACAGTTCTCTATGTCATAAATCTGATGTGGTTTCACACTGAGTTAAAATCAAAATGTAGCACGTCTGTATATCTTTCTGGAGGTTGTAGGGGAGAATCCATGTTCTTGCCTTTTTAGTTAGTAGATACTACCCACATCCCTAGGCTCTTGGCCTATTTCCTCCATTTTCAAAGCCAGCAACGTAATATCTCTCTGACCTTTCTTCCACATTATATTTTACTTTGACCACAGCTGAAAAAGGATCTTCACTTTTAAAGACTCATGTGTTATAAACATGGTCCACCCAAAACATCGCCTCATCTCAAAGTCTATACCCTAATTCACATTTGCAAAGTCCCTTTTGCCATGTAAAGATCTTCACAGGCATGCTTATCTGAGGGGTCTTCATTCTACCTACCACCCTCAGTAAATTCTCAATTTCATATGGCTTTTTTTTTCTAGGTAAAATATATATAAAACCACCATAATACCTAAGTAACCCAAGAATAATAGCTCCCATTTACTGAGAACTTATTATTTTTTAGGTACAAATAGTATCACATAATTTTTACAATAGCCCATGAAGTTGACATTATTTTATTACCATTTTACAAATTAGGAAAGGGAGGATAATAGCTTGGGTGAACTCATGCAGCTTTGAGCAAACACAGTGGCAAAGTCAATCTTTTATTCTGTCGGTTCCAGTTTCCAACTTGATTCTCTGTTACTTTTATAAATAATATATACTCAAATATTTATACTTTGACTCAAAGACCATTACTAAATGAAGGCCATAGGGAGATGAAAGGGAGTGGCTTGAAGCAATGGTTCCTAAAGTTTAGTGTGGGTCAGAACCACCTGAGAGGGCTTGAAAAAATGCAAAGTGCCGGGCCTCACCCCAAGAGTTTCTAATTCAGCATGTCTGGGTGGGGCCTGAAAATCTGCATTCCTGCAGGTATGCAGGTGACGGTGATGTTGCTGGACCATAACATAATCTGGGAACCACTGCCCTAGAGAATGGAAAACCATAATTGGGGTGTGTTTCTGTTCCAAATGTTTTGTCAGAAAGTGAACTTAAAGGTTTGAAAGAAATGTCCAAAATAAAAGAAATTAAATTTAAAAAATCACAGAGGGGAAGCCAGGATGGCTCAGTGGGTTAAGCACAAACCTTGCAACCCTGGGGTCTGAGGATCGAATCCCAGCCCTAGCCCATGCAGACCCATATGCCGAACTGGGGTGTGTTTTCCATGTGAGAGGCCCACAGTTCAGTTCTCATCCCCCAGTTTGGCCCCTGGCCTGAGGGGGTGTGCCTCCCATGTGCAAGACCCCTGGCCCAGTTCCCATCCTGTGCAGCCCCCACCCACCTGTGTGGAACAAAACCATGTCTAATGCTGACGTACAACTATAGAGACTGCTCTGCCCCCCTCTCTTCTCTCTGTGTCTCTCTGTCTCTCTCTCTGTCAATAACAATAAAAAAAATATTTTTAAACATCACAAGAAAAGGAGAGAGAGAGAGAAATCTATAAATATTATAGAGCAGAGAGGTTGAAGATGAAAACTAAGAAGTGAGCTTAACCCCTTGACCAGGACAATTTGTTTAAGTCATGACAGAGCTGGGACTAAAACCCAGATCTTCACAGGTCCAGAAAAATGGTTGCAAACAAATATCGGTTACTTTAAGCCTGTCCTGCAGCTAACCCTTTAATTATCAGCACTGTCTCCATTCTCATGTCAGTAGATAAGTGGAAGGCTGGTGTTCTAGGTCTGTTTGACCATTGCTTTGAAAAACATTTTGGAACATTTGGGATCTAAATAAAGAGTGAAATGTGTTTTTATAGACATCATTTTATTCATTTAGGCTGTTCATAAAATACATGCTATTTGAACATGAGGAAAATTCTGCTGATTCTTTTTCTCTCAAAGAACATCATTCTGGAACAAGGTCTTCATGTGCTGTGTCTCATGCTTTTCTCTGAAATTCCCTGGCAAGGCATGTGCTATAGCCTGGCTCCTCTGAGCATCTGGTTGGCACTAGAACAACCCTGAGAGAGACAGAAGAACCTGCTCTTCATCATGTTTGCAGAAAGGATTTCAACTCTCTGGAGCTTGGCGGGAAATCGTGTCTTTATTTCATTATTTTCTAACATTGGCATTCCCTTTGAAAGCCTATTTATTGAGGTTACTGAAATGCCTTCTTTGACACCAAGTACGGTCATCATCTGACCATAAGATAATCAAAAGGATCTGGGTAACTTTTGGAGTGAAATGTATGGCATGCCTTAGAATTGAGGCAAAAGGGGAAAGTGAGACGAGACAGATGTAAGGGCTAGAGCTTATGTACTGCATTTCTAGATGTCAGCAAAGTTGAAATATGTAGCTTAAAGCAAATGTAGATCAGTGAAGGCCTGAAATAACACTCTATTTTCTGGGATGATTCATTTAAAGAGGCTATTTACTGCATACATAGTTTCAAGAGCATGTGCCTATATTATTCTATGGTTGTTCATACATAAATATATTTTACTGCCGTGAAAAGTAGGCTGACATTTTCTTTTTAAAAAGCGGGTGGGGGAAGAGTTTTTCTTTGAAGCTTGGAATGCATGCTAAGATTATGGTAGTAACAATTGATGTTTTTAACATAAGGTCATCAAGGATAACATTGGTCTTTCATTATTGATTTGAGTCAGAGATTAATTGGAACACAACTCTCCAGGCCAAAGCTTTATTAGAAAGGATGAATGTGTTAAAAATATCTTTCAACCATATGGGGAGTTAAGCACAGCATCCTTTTGTCAACAACTGGGAAGTCTTCCATTTGGTTGTCTGGTAGAAATCAGTCCAGGAATTCTGTATCTGGTGGTGTATGTGAGACATACTCAGGGTTCAACTTCATTTCTCTGGCTTCAAGAAAGAATTTGAGCTGATTTAGAGGTCCTTGATTTGAAAGCAAACCTACTCAGAGAGAGTAGTCATCCACAGGATGCAGGTGTTTCCTAGGCTTGTCTTTAGTAGATTGTACATTTCCAGCCTATATAGCAAGTCCTCACTAAGAAATCAAATCACCTCTTCTTGGTGACATTAAAATAGGCTCTTCATTTGCTTGACTAGTTCTGCTTTCAATTTTATTATTATTATTTTTTTAATTAAAAAAAAATTTTGTACCAGTCATGTCATCTCTGTTTTTCCAGGACTATTTCCGGCAATATACATAAGAGATTTTTATCAGAAGTCTGTTCAACAAAGGTATCCTGTCTCTTGGCCATCCCTTGCTTTAAGGTCATTCCTCTCTTTCTTCATGCTCCTACAATCTATCATCGAAAACTAGCATATTCACATGACTTCCTCTGACCTTCTAGCTTCATATGCAAGCAGTAGGTATAACAAACATCTTGAGTTGGCATTCCATCTGCGAGCTCTTATCCAAAGATCCATAGCAATTTAAAACTCCACTCTGAACAGAGGAAATACATGTGAGGGTGAAGGCACAGAAATAAGAATTATCTAGGTAAAAATAAACTTAAAATGAAATTTGGTTTTATTAAGTATGGTCTCCAGAGAGAAATTCATAAAGTGCTAAAGAAAATAACTTCATCACTGAGTGCTTCACTGAGGTAATTGAAAGCATATTCTGTATAACGTTTACTAAGGCCTTATTCTGAGGTTGACAGAGTGGATTATTATTATTATTATTATTATTTTATGTTTTTCTAAATGAAATAATTTAACATAATATGATTAGTCACTTAAGTTGAGGTGTATTGTTAACATTTGTATAAAACTCTAGATTTTCCAGACATTTGTATGTGTGTGTGTATGTGTACAAATATACTCTTTAAAATAATCCTAATTAATAATAATCCTAGTCAAGTTAACATTATGATACCCTGAGGTATAGAGAGTAATGTGGCTTGCTTAGCATCAGACAATAGGTAACAGAGATGTCCTAGGTCCAGTGGTTTCAAATCCTTCCTCCAGGGCTTTCTATTAGAAATATCTGGGGAGTTTTGAAAAGAAAAAAGAAAATCAATGTTCAAGTCCCACCCCCAGGAAAATTAAATCAGAATATCTGAGGGTAAGGTCCAAAAATGAGTATTTGCTAGAAATTCTCTGGCATAGTTGATGTGCAGCCAAGGGTTGAATCCATAGCTTTAATCTGAATGGTTTCCTTTAGCATTACTATTACTGGAGCAGTTTATTTAATCAACTCAATGTTTTGTAGCATAGGCAGGCAGGCTTAAAGGAAAACATCTTCCCATTTCTCATCTCTCATTCTCCTCTAGTAAGTGTTTTGAAGTATGTGTATAGGAATGGAGATATGATAAAAACATGAAGACATTTAATACCAATAACTAAACCCTTGGAATAACAGAACAGTGTACAAAACACGCAAAAGAGAAGGTCCTAACTAGTAGACTCTATTGAATACTCTAGTTTCATTAATACCTTGTGCACCATTCCCTCTTCTCATTGAACCAATCATTGTTATTAACCTTGGCATTATTCAAGAGAAAGGTGTAGTAACCAGTATAATAGAACTGCAGTTCTTGACCAAATTTATTTAAAATACTTTTTTTTCTCTAGGTCAATGACTACTGAAATATGAACATCCATTCAAAATAGCCCTGACCTTTACTTTATTGGTTATTCTAAATGCTACTACAATTTCTAGTAAAACAAAGAGTATTTTGTAAATATCAAGTGTGTGCATTTACTCTACCCTCACACATCATTTTAATCAGCTTTCTTTCTCTGAGACTGAGTCTAGAGGCTTATCTCCTAAAATAGAAGATGAAATGGTCTGATATCGATCTGCTTAGCATGACACTAGTTTAGAAAATACGAGGGGTGGTCAAGAAATTCATAGAACAAGGGGAGGTGAGTGGGGGTGGGGTATTAGAGAGGTGGAAGTACTAGTGCATACAGTTTGATTGTGTGACTTATAGTATATGTGGCACATTGCAGCCTACTTGTATCTGTGTTCTTTCAGATGTCAGTGAAGAATCATGTCAAATGTGAAGAAAACCCCAAATATGGATAAAATTCAATTTTGCACCATCACTAAGTCCCTCACAAAACAAGGGAAAACATCTCAAACCATTTTGAAAGAGGTGGTAGGGGTTTACAGGGATCATTGTCCTAGGAAATCCATGGTTTGTAAGCCTTTTCAAGCAAGTTGGAGCTGATTGGAGATGACCTCTGTCCAGGTTGGTCACCTTGTTGTGGCCACTTTCTCAAACATTGTCAGAAAAGTTGAAAACTTGTAGTGAAAGATGCCAGATTGAATAAAAAGTAGCTTGCAGAAATGGTTAGAATATCACCTACAACCATTTTGAATATTCATCATCAGCGTCTAAAGATGTCAAAAGTCAGTGCAGGATAGGTACCAAGAATGCTCATACTGCTTCAAAACTAATAGTACATCAAGTGGTCATGACAGTTTTTGGACCTCCACAGAGACAACAAAGATGAAGTTTTAAACCACATTGTCACTGGAGATGAAACTTGGGTTATCATTATGAGCCTGAGTCAAAGCAGGAGTCCATGCAGTGGCATGAAAAGGGCATGTCACCCCATAAGATGTTCATGGTGTTGCAAATTGGCTGGAAAAATCATGGCTACTGTTTTTTTAGGGATATGGAGGGTATCCTGCTGATTGATTACAAGAATAAATGTGTCACAATAACTGGAGAGTGTTATTCCAGTTTGCTGAAACAGTTAAAAGAATTTGTGAAGGAGGAAAATGTTGTGTTGGCTATTCTTCACGACTGTGGTTTCCAAATGTTAAACCACCTTCTCTACAATCCAGACCTGGCTCTATCTGATTATTATTTGTTCCCATATATGAAAAGATTGCTTCAAGGGAAGAAATTTACAGATGAAGAAATTAAAGCTAACATGAGGTAAGACAAAACAAAACACTTTTTCTTTTTTTTTTTAAAGATTTATTTTTGTTGTTTTTGACAGAGAAAAAGATACAGAGACAGAGACAGAGAGAAGAGGGAGGGCCCAGAACAGTCTCCATAGTTGCACATCATTTATTTTTCCACATAGTTTCATTCCACAGGTGGGAGTGGGGCTGCACATGGCAGGAACTGGGCTGGGGTCTTCACCCTGGTGAGAACTGAACTGGGGGCACTCCCCAGTCCAGCATATGGGTCCACATGGGCCGGGGCTGGGATTTGATCCTCAGTCCCTGGGGCTGCAAAGTGAGCTCTTAACCCACTGAGCCATCCTGGCTTCCAAAACACTTCTTTTTTGAGGGTATAAATTACTTATCGAAATATCTGAAAAGTGTATTAGAGTTAAGAGTAAATATATTGGAAAGAAAAAATAATAGTTTTGTTTTTTTTTTTCTTATCCTTCTTTTCCTTCATTCTGTGAATTTCTTGACCATTCCATTTATGATGTTGGAAAGACAGGAATTCACTAATTTCCATAATGGCAGGTGGAGTAGCAATGTTTAAGGAAGATTTTTTTCTAATTGCTAAGAATGGAGAGATAGGACAGAAAAATAACATAAGGAAGGCCTCAGGTTATGTTCCATTATCCCTGCTTCAGAGCTTTGACAGGTTGTGATAGAGTGAAGAGAAGCTCAAGTTCTTCTGCCTTGATTGGGGCTTTTGAAAGAGAACCCTGCATATGTGTCCATCTACTCGTTCAATAATATTCATTGAGCACCTAGTCTATGCTGATTACTGTTCTAAGTCAACACTGTTAAACTAAGAAGGCCTCTGAGATTCAAGATCGTCAAGAAACGAGTGAAATGGAGAAATAATGTTCTACTGTTACTTGTGTTTGTGAATTTTCAAGCCCTTTAGGCTGAGAACTAGAATAGTGTTCCTAATATAATATTATAGTTATAATACAGAGATCAATTTCCTAGGACAAAGGACAGTGTAGATAACCTGTTTTGGTCATTGAAATTAGGAACTGCTATGCTTGAAGTAATTTACGTATATTTATGCGTAATCTAAGTCATTGAAACAGCTGCTATGAACTGCCATACATTTCAGAAACTCTCATGATTTTGTGGAACTCTCCTATAAAATATGGAAAACACAGGTCCTCTGCCTAAGCATCGAGTCACATCTCAGTTTTCGTTCTTTGTTGGACATCCATTTAGTATTTCACATAGTCTTATATTTTACTCCCACTAAATTCTCCATATTATTTTTGTGCAGTGTCTTTAAATGCACTATTAACAATTCTATAATCAAGGGATTATAGAGGGCCTTAGCTAAAGATCTAAGCAGTCTGGCAAACTAGAACTACTACTTTTAAGATTTCAGCATGGCAAGAAGACCCTTTAGGCTTTCCTTTTGCCTAGTCAGGGGTCAGTCACATATCTACAGTGCTGTGCTTATTTCCCAAGTCTAGCTGTATGAAACAAGGTACTCAGTGGCTACTTCATTTTCTACTTATACATACAGAAAAGAGCCTGAACTGTGAGGCAGTGGGTACGAGTGTGTTTCCGTGGTAATGATGACGAAAGTAAGCACTTCCCCTCCAAGGAAACACCATCTTTCCCTATGGTTCATTAATTGGTTAAAGACCTTGGATCAGCATAAAACCCCTTCAGGTGGTAATTAGCATGCAAATAAGCATGGGTGTATAGGCCCAGGTTTTAAAAGACACGAGGGTGGACTTAAAAGGAATGCTGAAGGCAAGCATATTTTAAGAAAAATAAAATTCCCAAAGCACTGATAATATTTGCTTTATGATGTTTTCCTTTCTAATCCTGTGAACCCCACTTTGAGAGTTGATTCTATTATTAACATTCACCATTGATGTCATTAGAATGAATCCTTTAAGAAATAACTTAGAAGAGAACGGGTTACTTCTGGGGAAGGCCCGTGGGTTTTCCATTAGGAAGTTTATGAAACATTTATATCTGATGCATAAGACTAGGGCTTTATACAGCAGTGTATTTTGCAAAGCTTATAAACCATATATTTTGCAAAGCTTATAAACCATATATTTTGCAGGGATTAGTAAATTTGAAACTCCAGTATCAACTTCATATCTTAAAACTTGCAATCACATTTGTACTATTCAGGCTAAGCTAGGCTATGAGACTGTAACAAATTAACCCCAGAACTTCAGTGATTTAGCATAGAGCAGTTGATTTCTCACTCAGGCTACACTTCTAACGGAGATAAAGAGGGACCACTTCTCCACACTGTCCCATGGGGACCCAGGCCGTTAGGGGCTTTGCCCATTTATAGCTGTACCATCTGGAACACATGCCACTGACTCTTGAATGATTTGCCCGGCAAGTGAGACTTGCTACTTCTGCTTTGAGCCCATTGACCAGCACTGGACTCCTGGCCCCACTTAAATGGGAAGCGCTTGAGAAAGATGATGGGGCACACTGTATGTATTTTTATAAATTTTTATAAATATCAGACAGTAACATGATTTTTATTTTCATAAAAATCAGACAGTGAACGGTTTTAGCACAATCTTCACATCCTGCTTTGCTACAACAAAATTGATCGGTCTTAGAGTCACCAAAATGATTTTTCAGAACAAGAATAGAAAGAAAATATGAACAATTTTATCAGAGTAATGTAACAAAAATGACAGTGAGGGGAGAAGGGCAGGTGCACTGACCACTTCCATGTGATAATTAAAATGTGGTCACCGTTGAATTCTACCAATGTGCTCTTAGTTTTCAATTTTAAAAGTTGTTATCTAGATTAGTATTTCTCAATTTTTAAATTATCTCCCCCAAGAAGATTTTTTAGACATTTGTTTTCCTAAATGGCCCCCCATGAAATATTAATAGTGAAGATAATCTGCTTATGTGCCATATGTGAGCATTGTGCATAGCAACAATAAGGCTTTTCTTTTGTCTCCCACATTGGAAGTGATATCAACTCCCCTACCCACCCCCAGATAATGTATGCTCTATATTTAGCAGAATATGAAAGAAACATGACCTATAGTCTAGAACTGATATAGTTGATTTCATGTACTTGAGATAGTTCTATCATATTTATAAAGCTATATATATATATACACATATATATATATATACACACACAGTGTTCCCTCGCCACTTCGCGCTTCATGTTTTGCGGCTTCAGTGCTTTGCGGGTTTCCCCCAAATATTCATCAAAAAATAAAAATGAAAAAATACCACCATGTCGGCAGCCACATGGCGGAAAGGAGCGTTGTTTCATGTGGATGCGCGAGAGAGAAGGATCCCTGCATGTCAAACAAAGAGATGAGCTGACTCAGAGTCCCTCCCACGGGCTCTCATAAAGGCGCGTGATGGGTTTCCGGGGCGACATCGACCCATGAGAGGACGAGTGGGTTTATCCCTGTGAGGTGATGGTCTGCGCATCATCGCAGCCTCACCTAGCAGCTTCTCCTGTTGTATCTCGCCAGTCTTGTCCATGATGCTGACTGTCTCGCATACTGTATTTGAGTGTTGTGTTGGCGATAACTTGTTTTGTTTAAGCGATCACTTTTTTTATGAATTAAGCCCTTATAATGCCGCCTAAGCGCTGTGCCCCTGCAAAAGCTTCCTCCGGGGCGCCCAAGAGGAAGAAGATGATGACCATCAGCGAAAAAGTGAAACTTTTAGATAGGATCAAAGAGGGCAGAAGTGATGCATCTGTGGCACGCCATGACGGGGTGAA
>PVKE010051318.1:0-10683 GCA_004027555.1 Craseonycteris thonglongyai
CCTTAATCTTTAAAGATGTTTGTACCCGCATGTTCATCGCAGCACTGTTCACAGTGGCCAGAACATGGAAACAACCAAAATGCCCTTCGATAGATGACTGGATAAAGAAGATGTGGTACATTTACACAATGGAATACTACTCAGCGATGAGAAATGATAAATTACAGTCATTTGTGGCAACATGGATGGACCTAGAGACGATCTTATTAAGCAAAATAAGTCAGAATGAAAGAATCAGGAAAAATATGACCTCACTTATAGGTGGAATATAAAACTGAAAGAAACAAAGACATAGAGACCTATGGACACACTCAATAACTTGGTGATTGCCGGAGGGAGGGGGAGGAGGAGGGAGGGAAGGTGGGAGAGGGCACCAGCATTATGGACACACTCAATGGTTTGGTGGTTACCAGGATGGGGGGGAGGGGGGAGGACAGTTGTGGGGGGAGGTGGGAGTGGGCACTAAGATATAAGGTGATGGAAGGGGAACTGATACTGAGTGATGGGCACATAATACAATGTATGAATGATGTGATGTGAACTTATATATCTGTAAACTGTCTAACTGTTACCAACCAATGTAACCTCATCAAATTTAACAATAAATTTAAATAAATAAATAAATAAATAAAATAAAATAAAAAATAAAAAAAAATTGACAAGTTCAAAAACTGTTTTGAGCAATGGAAAAGAATCTTAATAGTTGTAGTGCATCAAACAAAGAATACTTTGAAAGTGACTGAAGTTTAAACATTGTAAGAATACACAATTTTTTATAAATAAATTTCATTTTTTTGTCCACCCCCACCCCCACCCCACCCCAATTGTGGATGCATAATTTTCATCAGAGTCCTAAATAACAATGATTTTTAAAAGATTTTAAGAACTATTTACTGGTTTTGAAAAAAAAGCTTCAAAGGGCCAAGTCCCTGTAGTCACTAAGTTTCTGCCACCCCCAATGCTTCACCCAAAGGAGAGCATTTGGGGATGACACACTGGTGTGTGCTGAGGTGGTTGGACATATACACCTCCATAATTATGACACATCAAAGACACTGAGAAGTGGTATGAGAGCAGTATGTGAGTACTGGAGTTCAGAGGAGAAAAGATACCTTCCAGTTGAGAGGAAAAGAGAAACAGGGAAGGTAGGCTTGCTGGGAGAGATGAAATCTCAAAGATGCTTTTAGGGAAGTGCGTGAGGTGTGGTTTGGGTGATGAGGCTGTAGGGACCACATAGCAGTGGAGTGTAGAATACAGAGGGAGAGGTACATCAGGGCCAGGGGATTTAAGATGTAGCACTTAAAAACCAAACCCAGACATACTAGTGTCAGCTGTAGCTTTATCACCTCTGGGTGAGCCATGTGGCCAAACACAAGATGACTCTTCCAATTTCCTGGGTTCAGTCAATGCTCTGAGGGCTCAGATGGCCTGCTCGTGTCCCCAACCCTGATGTAGCTCTGCCCCCTTCCCAGCAGCTGGGCATGGGCAGCTCCTCTCTATTCCCCCAAGGCTGGCCTCCCACGGGGGTTCTTCCTCCCTTGCTGATACAGATCTTAGCGATTACTCACTTGAACAAGGCTGTTTGGGAACCAAGTGATGAAACTTGAACCAGCCTGGCCCTGAATACAGTTGAACACCCACAGTCCATGAGTTAGGCATTCAGTTAAACTCCTTGAAGATTAGGCTTTCTCGATCATCTTGACATCTTCCAAGCACATACCAGGACCTAATAGGACCACAATAAAAGTTTGTACAATGATTAAAATGATAAAAAAAAAAAAAAAGATTCCAGTTTAGTTGTTGTTTTTTTTAAATTTCTACATTTTCACTCATTGCAAAAATCATATGAGCACAAATAAAAGTTTATTAAAAACTTTGTTGAGATATACTTTGTGTGCCATAAAATTTAGTGATTTCTAGTGAATTTATAGAGTTGCACAACCATCACCATAACCTAGTTTTAGAACACTTTTATTACCTCCTAAAACTGCTTCTTACAAGTACACTTCCAAAAGGAAGTGATCCACCTGGCATTCTATCCTCATGCCAGAACCATCGCTTTTTTAATTGTCATATTGCTTTGTGATCTTTGTCCAAAGGCAACACTTTGCTGCTGTTGTTGTTGTTTACATATTTATGTTCCCTTGTGCATTTTAGAAGAGGCATCTGTTTATATCCCATGCACAGGCACTGTTAAAGGGGAAAACAAGATCAGAGAACTCAGACAGAGCTGACTGAAAATGCTTTTGTCTAGATAAAGATTCTCCTTAAGTAATTGTTTCCTTCCCTGTCCTGCCAATAGGCAGCTATCATCAGGGTGTATGGAGGACGGAACAGCAGGGAGCTAAAAATGTGTCCCAAAATTCACGCAAGAAGTAATTTTGATAGAAAACACAGGTTTATAATTAAAAATTGTAAATTTTCATAGCTCAACAATGAAAACGTGTTGTTCTTTCGTGTAGCGCTCCATTTTTAATAACCCTGAACTGTACGCTGTCACGCTGTCTTTTTTTTCCATTGGCAACACTTTACTGCATAAATGACACAAAATTCAAATCTTGCGTGAATTTTGGGATACCCTTAAAAGCAGTCTTGAGGCCGGCTGGAGAGTGATGGGCAAGGGTGGGGATAGCCTGTAGAGAAGAGCCTGTGGAAGACAGGACCCAGAGAAATACGGGAATTTAAACATCACCAAATGCAATGTGGGGAGGGGCATGGAAGGATTTCCAGAATATTCTGAAGAACACCGGGTAGCACATGAAAAGCATTCACCTCTATATCCCTGTGACCAAATGGCCCATCTTCCTAAAGAACTGCTGACTTTCCAGGTGGTCCAACCCCAAGAGTAAAGCAGGCCATGTTCCCCCTTCCACCTCCTCCTCAGACCTCCCTCCCCATGGTCACCAGCAGTCTTCTCCAGACCCAGAGTGTCTCCCAGATGCAATGTGAGGGGTTTGATCTCAGCGCCTGCTAAGCTCTTATTGAAGTTTTACTATCCTCAATCCCAACCATTTCAAATTTACCTCATGGGTTTTGTGAAATACAAGTATCACTTTAATGGTTATTTATGTCCTTGAAAATTTCCATTCACTTTAATGTTTAGTGTTTTTAAATACATATGTTTGAAAACAGGAAAATTAAAATTTGACAGGCAAAGATCATAACGATTTATTGGTCATTTTCTAACTCTCATTTCTTTTCTTCTGGTTAAAGTGGGATTTCTTACCTGAAATTCAGCAAGGGTGTTCATATCTAATCACTGATAGACCTAAGATTTAGATAATCACTGATAGACCTGAGATTTAACCTCCAACAACAAAACCATTGGTAAAAGACTATTGTCAGCATTTTATGGCAACTTCTACAGAGCAGCAACGTCCTTCTTAGCGGTGGAGGATACGGTCATATTAAACTTGGCATAACTATTTGACTTATAACTATTTGGTATTATTAGCAAAAGTCTAGAAAAATAACAAGAGTAAACAAACACTAAATGTATTTATGCTTGGCTGAGACGTTCTCTAGCCAAAGCTCTATGTAGTGTACAGAAAGTGAATCTTCTGTGAATTACTGCCATCTGCTGCTTTGAAACAGGAAGGCATTTTGCAAATCATAGGAAGATGATTAAAAACAACCAAAGCTTATTTTGTTGACATTAAATGTCTTATACTTTTATTGCTGAACATTTGACACAAGTATTCTTTCTTTTTTTTGTTTTGTTTTGTTTCCTGAGATCCCTGAATGTCGAGGTATTTGTGAGGGACAGGAGAGTTCCATCCGGTCATTTGTTTCTATTTCCCATCATGCAACTACATTTATTTTGAATATCAATTTATGTTAAGCTCTTTAAAATCCAAAGAAAATCATCAGAAAATGTATTGATTTTGTAGCATTATATTGTGTGGCCATATAACATTGACTCTTTTTTGAAAAATTATTAAAGTAACTCATCCTAAGTTAATTAGTATATTTATTTAAGGATTTTATATAATGAAAGTGAAAATGGAATTGTTGGCTGGTCCGATGGTAGTGGGTTATCTGAACTTATTAACATTAGTATCACTAAAGTTGGTATACAACCCCCCACTACTGAATTTGACTGGCTTTTTTTCCCATATGACTTTATATCCAATTCAGTTTGCAAAATACTTTGTGGGGGAAACATACTTGAATGTACTAATAACAACCCAGGCAAAACAACATTCTTTTTCTAAGTTTAACAACAACTGCATGATCTTTTTTCTTTTCTAATGGTCTTCTGCAGATTTGAGCCTGAATGTCAGCTTCCCAGGGCTTTTGGGATTGGAGCGCACCTCCTCTGTAAGTAGCCTTCTGAGATGGAGCCAGTACAGTGTCACCATCAAGGGTGAAGACTCCTGGTAACAGCCTGGGGAAAAGAGTTCTGTGCAGAGTGCCTGTTCTCTCAAAAGGGAGGAGCAGTTTTCAAGCGGTCAGGCACAATCTCCCCAGATTCCTCCTCTGAGGATCAAGTTTCTTCTTGCGGTCATGGTTATCTATTGTTGAACTGCAAATATTTGTCAATGACCTAGCTCTGTAAGCATCTCTCAGAATCTCAGGCCTAACCATTTTGTTTAGAGAAGTTTAGGAATGGGAGCTAAGGTGTAAAAAGAAAGGGGGAAATCCATGATTCTTTCCTTCACCCTGTTGTATTACATTTGCTTTAGTTTAAAATAATCACGATAAAAAAATAATAAAAGAGTAATCTTTCTTTTCTTGAGAATGAGACTGTCTAACAAAGCAAAGCAAAGAAAATAATAGTACTATCACTCTCAAAAGCTCCTAATAATGTATATATTTCCTTTTATTTTTTCTGTAGTGGGAAGAAGGGCAATGGTTGGTGGCTGAGTCACCAAAATAGAAATAGTGTGAGTTCCTGATATATCACTTTGCATGATCTCTAATTCAAATCTCATCATGATTTGAATTGATGGACACAGGTACAGGAAATGGAGAATTAAAGCAAATATCTGGGTAATTAAGGCTGCTGCTCACCTCAAACCCCTGCTTCCACATGTGTGCAGGATGAGTGTTCCAGAGACCAGCACAGCAAGAGCAGTGTGCACACCTCACAGACCTCACCGTTTCTCCTCTACATGGTCCCTTGAGGACCAATAAATGTGTTGATCTGGATATCAAATGTCTTGCCCTGCCAGCAACACAATGGAAGCAGAGCCCTGGGAGAGATGCAGGCTCTGGGCCCCACTTCTTTGATTCCCCATCCCATCGCTGAGCCTCCAAGCCACTATCTTTGGCAAAAACGCTCTACCTCCTCTGGGCAGAGCCCCTAGGCTGCCTTTATCCTGCTACCTATTGACTCATGTTCTCATTATCCTCCCACTCTTCTGGTTCCCCAACTAGAGTGTTCCCTGAGTTATTCATCTACACACCCCCGTGCCTAGCACCCAAACCCCTACCTTTATAGGTACTCAATAAGTATTTCTGGAATGAATGAACAATTGAGTGAATAAACATTTTATAAAGTTCAGTGACTATAATATACAAAATTTTCAAGGCCTTGCTCTAGAGTCTGTTTATTAAAAATGAATGGGCCCAGGGACCTCTCTGGGAGCTGGAGCAGGTGATGCAAGGTGGTAGTAAATGAGATTAAGGGATGGGAGCAAGAAGAACAGAATGGAATGTGACAGTGCTGAAGCCCTCAGAACACATTGGTTATGCCTTGTCTCCCCTAGCTCTGGAATGTAATGATCAGATGTGTGTTAATAAGGCCCCTCTTCTGACCCCACTCTCTAATCAGAAGCAGCTAATAAGCACCTTCAGGAGTCCATAGTATAGATTATACTGAGATTGCTCCTGGGGTTGCATTATGTGTTCCTGTCCCTCCCATAAGTTATGTATGTGACAGGGAGGTTTTCTAAACACTGTCCTCAACTCTCTCCTTTGTGTGTGTGTGTGTGTGTGTGTGTGTGTGTGTGTGATTCATAGTGCTCAAAGGATATATATTTTTTAAACATTACTTTTTCTTTTTTAAGATTTATTGCTTTTGACAGAGAGAGAGAGAGAGAGAGAGAGAGAGAGAGAGAAGGGGGAGGGCCCAGAACAGTCTCCATAGTTGCAGGTCATTGATTTTCTACATGGTTTCATTCCACAGGTAGGCACAGGGCTGCACAGAGCAGGAACCCAGCCAGGGGCCCCCCTCATGGAGCTTGCTCTGGTGACAACTGAACTGTGGGGACAGCTAAGTTCAGCATATGGTTCGGCACAGGCTGGGGTTCGATCCTTGGATTCTAGGGCTGCAAGACGAGCAATCAACCCACTGAGCCATCCCAGCATCCCCTGGATGTTAATATTTAATGATTTACACACCTTAAAGCTAACCTATTTGGGTCTACTATCAACACCTGGAGAGGGCGGTGTAACCATTTACCATCATTTGATTCTTTTTTAAAGATTTATTTTATTGTACAGACAGAGACAGAGAGAAACAGAGACAGTGAGAAGGGAGAGGGCCCAGAGCAATATCCATAGTTGAACTTCATTAGTTTAAGATGTGGTTTTGGGGGAAGCTGGGGTGGCTCAGTGGGTTAAGCGCTCGCTTTGCAGCACCGGGGAGCAGGGATTGAATCCCGGCACGTGTGGAACCATATGCTGAACTGGGAGCTTCCCCAATTCAGTTCTCTCTCTCTCTCTCAAAAATAAATAAATAAATATTTAGATGTGGTTTTGTTCCACGCAGGTGGGTGGGTTGCGCCTCAGTCCCCAGGGCTGCAAAGCGAGCACTCAACCCACGGAGCCATCCCAGTTTCCCCCATCATTTGATTCTTTTGCAATACAACTTTGTTTCCAATCACAGCAAATATATATGAATATTTTTGCCTGTGCTCCCTGTGGGCTATCTTTCTCTTATTCTGAAGGGCAGGCATGGAGACTTGTTTATCTCCTGCAATCCACTGACCACCAATTGTAAAAAAACAAACAAACAAACAAAAAAAACGTATATCAAGACCTGGCTAACTAGAAAACCACTTAAATTCATATTGGAAACTTGTAAATGAATATTTATATAATAACAGTATTACTCTTAACAGTCAAATTGAAATGTCCATCAACTGCTGAATATGTAGACAAAATGTGGCATATCTATATAGTGGAATATTATGCTGCCACAAAAAGAAATGGGTTACTGATCCCGGCTACAAAATGGAGAAATCTTGAAAACATACCAATTAAAAGAAGACAGACACTCGGGGAAGCCGGGATGGCTCAGCAGGCTAAACCCTCTTGCAGCCTTGGAGCCCAAGGATTGAATCTTGGCCCAGGTGGATCCATATGCTGAACTGGGGTGTGCCCCCAGTTCAGTTCTTTCCGGGGCCTATGCAGGAGGCTCCTGGCCCAGTTCCTGCCCTGCACAGCCCCACGCCCACCTGTGGAGTGAAACTATATGGAAAACTAATGCTGTCAACTGTGGAGACTGCTCTGCGCCCTCCCCTTTCTCTCTGTCTCTCTCTGTATGTCTCTCCCTCTGTCAAAAAAAAAAACCAATAAAAATAAATCTTAAAAAATAAAAATAAAAATAGAAGTACTATATGAACCAGCAATCCCATTTCTGAGCATGCACCCAGAAGAAGTGAAAACAGGGACACAAAGAAATATTTATACATTTGTGTTCATTGCAGCATGGAAGTAGCCCATATGTCCAATGAATGAACAGAAAACCAAGTGTGGTATATATTACAATGGAATAACAAGTGAAATAAGCCAATCACAAAAGGACAAATATTGTATGATTCCACTTATATAAGATACTTAGGGTAGTCAAATTCATAGACATAAGGAATAGAACAGTTGTTGCCAGGGGCTAGCAGGAGAGGGAAACAGGAAGTTTTTGTTTAGTGGGTATAGAGTTTCAGTTTTGCAAGATGAAAAATGTTCTAGAGATGGATGGTGGTATGACACATAACACATTTTAAAATGGTTAAAATGGTAAATGTTATGTAAATTTATATTTAAGGTGACCAACATTTTTCCAATAAAAAGGAGGACATAAATAAATTAAACAAATATTGCAAATAAAAAAATTTATTCTTTGCAACAATAACTAAACAGAAAGCATTATAATATAGTAAATAGATAACACAGGTATATTATGATTAATTATTATTTAAATATGAATATTTTTTGATTGAATGAATATTTTTTGTTAATGTGTCATTTTCTAACAAAATATTAAAAATATCCGTACAAGAACTATTTTTCATATTGAATTTCACAGCAAGTGCTGCAGCTAGAGTATCAACATTCAGTCTTGATTTTTCAGTTGTCCAAAAATCATTAGCAATTGAAAATATCCTTTTAACTGCTGCGTTAGTGCCAGGGCAGCACAATGTAAATTGGACTGGAACAGGGGTCTCCAAACTATGGCCCACAGGCCAGATGCAGCCCGCGAGGCCCTCTCATCCAGCCCGTGGAGACCTTTTTATCTACGGGAAAAAATTATGGAAATTTACGTGTATCCTGCCAAGATCAACCGCTTACTTTTTCTACTTCTGTTCACAGTCAATGAGATGATATAACGACATCTAGTGGCAGAGTTTTTAAATGGTTTGCTGCTTGTTCAAGACTTGATTATTTTGATCACAGTTTGTCAGTTGCGGTTGACTGCAGCGATGAGGAGGTGTTGGTGTCAGCGCCTAATTGCGAAACATGTTGCACTCTATTTTATTTAATGATAACTTCCTTCGCGTAATTACTTACCAGTGTGTATAAAGTATTGGGAATGTCGTTAGTTTAACAAGAATTTTCCGAATATTCTGAAGAGGAAACATTAAAAGCAACAATCTCTCTACCATAAGTGGATATATTTGCAGACTATATTCAGGTACCGTAAGTTTAACTTAAGAAATCATAAGAATTTTTAAAAATTGTTTCGGGTCATTTGCAGCTATAATTGCGACGAAATTAGTTCGCATAATCAGGTTTTTTGAGCGATATTGTGTACAAGATACTTTCAGTTTCACTATTTATTCATGTTGAAGTCACTTTATTTTAGTGCCCAACGATGGCCGAGAAGACGAAAAGAAAAATAGACGATGAGTGTCGGCAATTTCAAGATGAATGGAGTTTGAAATACTTCTTCATCAAATCCGGCGAGAAAGCATTGTGTGTGATTTGCAACGAAACCGTGGCTGTGATGAAAGAATGCAACTTGCACCGTCATCATCAAAGCAAACATCAGGAGAAAAATGCACAGTTGGAGGGTAAAGTCCGTGCCGAAAAATTTTCTAAATTACAAAATCAACTCACATCTCAGAGGACATTGTTCAGTGAATCCTCAAATGAAAATGAATCCTTAACTAAGGCCAGTTATAAAGTTGCCTACATCCTGGCTAAAAGTCGCAAACTGTTTACAGATGGTGAAGTAGTGAAGGAATGTTTGTTGGAGGTGGCTGAGGAACTTTGCCCAGAAAAGTCGAAACAATTTGAAAATGTAGCTTTGGGTGCAAATACCATTGCCTGCCGTGTTGCAGACATGGGTGAAAAC
Organism: Craseonycteris thonglongyai; assembly: GCA_004027555.1. Lineage (NCBI taxonomy): Eukaryota > Metazoa > Chordata > Mammalia > Chiroptera > Craseonycteridae > Craseonycteris > Craseonycteris thonglongyai. The sequence continues at coordinate 9,521 of PVKE010051318.1, forward strand.
ATTGTGACTCAAATAGTGAAAAATGCAGGCAAGTTTTGCCATTTTTCAATGGCAATGGATGAATCGCTGGACAGCTGTTCCACCTCTCGACTGCTTGTGTTCATTAGAGGTGTGGATGAAGACATGAACATAACACAAGAGCTGGCTTCCCTACATAGCATGTATGGCACAATTACCGGAGAGGATATATTCAATGAATTGAAAAAAACATTTGCTGATTCTAACTTGGACTGGACTAACCTCAGTTGCCTGAGTGTTGATGGAGGAAAGAACATGAGTGGCATAAAGAAAGGCTTGGTTGGACAAGTGAAGCAGATGTGTAATGAGAAAAACATTCCACAACCAATGTTCCTGCACTGTATTATTCACCAGCAGGCTTTGTGTGCTAAATATATGGACATTAGCAGTGTACTGAATCCTGTGGTGAAGATGGTGAATTTAATAAGGTCACATGGGCTCAACCATAGACAGTTCAGAGACATGTTGAAAGTTACAGACACAGAATCGCAAGATTTACCATATTACACAGCAGTAAGATGGCTAAGTTGTGAGAAAGTTCTGAGCAGAGTATTTGAATTAAGAAAGGAAATAGGTGACTTCCTGGAAAGTAACGGCAAGCCACAGCCATTACTGTCTGATGAAGAGTGGGTATGGAAATTGGCCTTTGCTGCAGATATAACTAGTCATTTAAATTTTCTGAACCTAAAACTACAAGGAGAGAAAAATCTAGTTTCTGAACTATACACCCACCTAAAGGCCTTCAGATCTAAACTTGTCTTGTTTTTGGAACAAGTACAGGCCAACAACTTGATGCACTTTCGGCAGTGCAAGGTCTTAATGGCTGAAAAACAGCTCCGTTCCTCATGTCATTTGCATGCGAGATCATCAAAGACCTCCAGCTGCAGTTTCAGAAGTGGTTTTCTGACTTGGATTCAAAGGCAGAAGTGAGACTGTTTTGAAACCTATTTGAAGCAGATGTGGCCAGTTGCCCAGATGAACTGCAGCTGGAGGTCATTGAGTTGCAAGCAAATGACCTCCTTAGGGACAAGTTCAAAGAAGGACTGGTGGGTTTTTACCAGTTTTTGCCCAAGGAAGACTTTCCTAATGTCAAAACTTTTGCATCAAGGTACCTTTCAATCTTTGGAACAACATACTTGTGTGAA
>PVKE010051319.1:0-10680 GCA_004027555.1 Craseonycteris thonglongyai
TGAGTGAGCTCTCTGAGTGTCTTGATTAATGCAGCCCTGAATTCTGTTTCACTTAGATTTGATTCCAAGTGTGCAAGGTCCTTTACTAAAGACTGCCCCTGATCTTCTGGAGGGGCTTTGGATTCTGAGGTGTGCATTGTGTTTGATGTGGTTCTTTTTGCTTTATGCATGAGTCTGTTTTCCCTCTGGGGGGTTGCCTCTCAGATGGGCTTCTCTTTATTTTTTCTTTTGGACTCAGTTGTGGGAGAAGGAGATTTTGGGAGAGGGTTGGGGGAAGCAGTCAGCTTCTGTGTCCTGGGGCACTTCAGGTTGCTGTCTTAGCTGTTAGATAGCAGGGTAGTAAAGGTGTGGCCAGGGGTGGGGGCATGTGAGTAGGAGCTAGGGTGGGCCTGAGACACAATAGCAGATTCCTCTTTCAGCAGGGGGCCGGTGGTTCAATGTGGGCGGGGCGCAGGAGCTCTGGTCTTTCCTCCTCCTGGCTGCCCTTCCTTCAATTGTATCTGTAAGGCACGCCCGCAGGGCAGCACTTGGATGGGCTGGGGCTTGGCAGAGGCCCTGGTCGGCCGCGCAGTCCCGCGCACAGGCAATGACACCGCGGAGACCCAGCAGGCAGCCCAGTTGTGCGTGCGGTCCACAACGCCCCAGAGGTCCTGTGGGCGGGACGCCAAAAGCCCAGCTGCGCGCTCGCGAGCAGGCAGCAGCACTGCAGCGGCCCGGTGGGCAGGGCGCCGAAAGCCGGTCCCGGGCACAGTCAGCGGTGCTGCGGCGGCCTGGGGAGCAGGGTGGCAAAAGCCCTGTAGCGCACTGGCGAGCCGGCAGTGGCACTGCGGGGTGGCCCGGTGGGCGGGGCTGCGGAGGCCCGGTGGGCGGGGCGCCGAAAGCCCTGCGCGCACAGGCCGTAGCTCGGGCAGCAGCTACTCTATGCTCCCGGCTCTGCCGAGACCGCCAGATTCAGTCCAAGCACGTCCAAGGCAGCTGTGCCCACTCCAGCCCCAGCCCTCACTCCAAGAGCCGTGTCCTCAGAAGGCGCTCCCTCACAGTCAGTCTCCCCCGTAAGTCAGGGGTGCTGAGCTGCTGTGGGCTGGTGCCCTGCTCTCACCCCGCCCGCCGGGAAGTGCAGCCGCCCTGCTCCACAGTCCCTGCTCCCCTTTAGGCTCTGTGATCTGATTAGGGCACTGCGTGCTGTCCCTTGAGTTTGGATGTTAAATTGTCCACAGTCTTGTGGGGCTTCCACGCTCCCTAGGTCTCGGCTTCCAGCCCGCCCTCGATCCAGCTCCACTGTGACCGTAGTCCCCCAATCCCCCTTAGTTTTGCCAGCCCCGGGCCGCGCTCCGAGTCTCTGTCCCCGAACCGCTGCTTCCCTTTTCCTCTCCCGCTCTCCCCTCTTTTCTCTAACCTTTGGGTGTTGTTCTGTGTTGTGTGGTTCTCTTAGTTGAGGTTTCTTCTCAGGGTTTCCCCTGTGGATTCCCCTCTGCTCACAAGGCCCTTCCCAGGCAGTTATCGGCGTTCTCCTCTCATGCTGCTATCTTGGATCTCTCCATTGCTCTCCTTTAAAATCCTGAACTTCTTAATACAGTTCTCCAGCCACTGAGAAGTCAGAGACTGCAGGTGAGTTGAATACTACTGCTTATTGTTTGTGTGTCTTACACTTGCGTGAGAAAACATACCTGCCATACATGATTTTTCTTAAGGTTTTTAATTTTATTGTTTGAGAGAAGTTGAGAGAGAGAGAGAGAGAAAGAGAGAGAGAAGGAGGAATGGCCCAGAGCAGTCTCCATAGTTGTACATCATTAGCTATGACATGATTTCATCCCATGCAGATGGAAGTGGGGCCATGTGGGGCAGGAACCGAGCTGGAGGCCTCCTGCATGGGAGGCAAGAAACTTCACTGCGGAGCCATCCCGGCTGTTACCAGTTGCACCACAGTTCAGCATACGGGTTTGCATGGGCCAAGGCCAGGAATTGAACGCCTGGACCTCATGATTGTGAGGCGAGTGCCCAACTGCTGAGGTATCTGGCATCCCCCATACGTGACATTTGATTGAGAATAATAAATATTTAGCTCTTCTCACTCACACTAAATGAACAACAGATTTCACAGCTTGTTCAGATTACTTTTGGGACATAATATATAACTTGTTCATTATGTTCAACACTAAAAACAAATCATGTGTGAAAATAAAGTGATAGTTCCAACATAAGCAAGACACCAAAGAACCATGAAAAGGTTTTATGACATAGTATAAAAATTGTTGATATAAGGTATTGTGAGACAAATTGGAGAAAAAAGGAAAAGTCTTTACTCCAGTGAATCACATTGACCAGAAAGAAAGGACCCACAATAAGAGATATAAATGCTGACCAAGCATTATAATAGCTATTATTTCTTTCATAAAAAGATGGCAGACATGACACTCTGTATCTTTCATTCTGAAGGTTGTTTCCCCAAATCTGCATGCCTCTCTAACTCTCAGCCCTTCTCACCATCTTGAATACAAGCTGGTGTGGTATAGACACTCAGAATTCTTGGAAAGGTGATTGGTAAAGGACAAACTTCACCTACAGTTGTAACAAGAGTAACAACAGGTTGAAACTCTTTCTAGGTCAACTCATTGTTTTTCATTTGATGATATTGTGGGAGGATCTTCTGCACTAAATAAAAATGTGTGTTCTCCATCCCCCATCCCTAACACTTGCCACTCAGTGACTTACTGCGGCTAAAGGCAGCAGCTCTGGAAAAGATGCAGAGAGGAAAATGTATATCCTATTATAAACATTAAATGAAATCTCCATCTTTAATGTGAATAGATGAATAAAATATTTACAAAGTGAGTAACGGGGATAGTACTATTCGATGTCAGTTTAAAAACAAATGTGTGAAGCTTCTCTGAAATCAGTGATGCCAAGATCAAATATTGATCTGTTAAGATTATAATGATACATTTACCTTTCTGGTATATAAGTATTAACTATCATGTAAGGCAGAAAAATATAGATTTCTTAAGATTACATAATACATTTACCTTTCTGGTATATAAGTATTAATTATCATATAAGGCAGAAAAATGTAACTAAGTGTAAAGTCAACTGTATTTTAGGTCCATAGATGGTGTATGATGGATAATCATGCTGTAACCAAGTATTTAAAGAATTATTAAGTTAAGGTGATTGTGTAGAGAGATGTCTTTTTATAAATAGTATATGAAAATATTGACATTGTTTTCAGCAGCCATCACCTATTAGTCTAGTAATAGCAGTATCTTTTATGCCTAAATGTCTTCCTGTTCATAGATAATTTTCAAGGAAAATAATTCTAGATCACTAAGTTTTGTTAACAAAAAAGAAAGTAAATGTCAGGCATTCATTTATTTAAAAAGTGTAATTCAGAGGATGCCAGGATAACTCAGTAGCTGAGCACTGGCCTCACGGTCGAGAGGACTGGGGTTTGATTCCTGGCCCCAGCCCATGCAGACCCCATAGGTTCAAGTGCCGTGCAACTGTAACTGATGGTGAAGGTTCTCCTTCTCCTCTCTTGTTCAGGAGGCGCCTGGTTCGGATCCCACCCCACGTGGCCCACACCCACCTGTGTGGAAAGAAAGCATGTCACAACTAATGATGTACAACTATGGAGACTGTCCTGGGCCCTCCTTCTCTCTCTCTCTCTCTCTCTCTCTCTCTCTCTCTCTTTCTCTCTTTCTCTCTCTCTCTCACCTTCTCTCTAAAAAAAAAAAAAATAGAAGAAAAGAAAGTGTAAGTTTGTGTGAATCAGTACCTATAGTCGGTCATTTGTCATTAGCACAAAAGGGGCCCTTAGAGAGTTTCTAGCTCAAAGGTTTCAAACTCCATCCTTTGCAGTCCTGAGCTCTTCACTATATGCCTGGGGCCTGCCCACTCAGTTGCTCACCTCCACTTTAGCTACAGCAATTATATTTGTTACTGTTTATGTAATGGTATGACTCGTAACTTCTCACTTGAGAAAAAGAATTCTGCTACTAAAAATTGCCAGTCATGGCACTCCCTCACTTTAGCAATAATGATTGTAGTCCTGGGACAGACATCAAGAGATTTCACCGAGATGCCTCTTTGGGAATAAAGCCAGGCACCAATGTCCTTCCTACTCAAGTGTGGCTTTTGTTCCACAGGATTTGTGGAAACAGCTCCTATTTGAAATGTTTATTGTTCTTTTTTTTTTTTTTAAACGTTCAAGCTAATAAATGTCCAAGCTTGGGTTTAATTTTTATGTAAGACTATTAGTTGTTCCAGAGAATAGAAATATTTGGCTATTCTGGTAAAATGGATTAGTTGGGTAAGTTTGAAAAATAATTGGCATAGAAAAGGAAAGAGAAAGAAGGAGGAGAGAAGATAGCAGAAAGAAAGAAGCAAGAAAGGTAAAGAAGAAAAGAAAAGAGAAAGACAACTATTTGTTTTGATCAGTATGGCTACATTTGGGGTTAATGGCCTCAAATCTATTTTACATTAAGCTATTAAAATATGAAACTTACCTGATAACTATATAGAAAATAAATACTTGATGAGAACTGATTTAAAATGGGTTGTTATTATATTACTTTTAAATTCTGTGTATCTTCTCCTATGTATAAAATGGCATTTAGTGAATTGAGCAGCAAGTTGTTTCAAAAGAAAAATATATAAAAAGTTAATATAAATTTTAAAATATACATATCCCAGGCTGGGCTTTCTCAACCGAAAATGTATCTAAAGCAAATAAAATAAGTTGAAAGAATGTTATCCCTGAATTTCTAAGACCGCTGTTACATGTATATTCATAAAGTAAGCTGTTTGGTTCCTTTGAGGAGGGGAGAGATGTTAACTTGCTCTGCACACCAAATAACCTAATTTGTGCTTCTGATTATTCCTTTCACATTACCTTGATGTTATTTCTTGACCCGTTTGTCCTTAAGACAACAAGTTCCTTAAGGGCAAGGATTTTAGCTCTTACCTATTTTTTACACCTAATAACTCTCATAGGCAACATAGAGATGTGCTGATAATATTTGTTAGTGAATGAATGCGTGGATATATAAATATGAGTCACTCTAGACTCAGAGCTCCTGAATAACTTGTGCTTTCTGGGTTCTAACAGTCTGCATTGTTCTGAATAGTCTCATTTCAAAGAAATTTGGTGGCAAAAATACAGTTATAAATTCAGAGGTTTTCCTCACTGCTTTCCACACCATTTTCATGACTTCCAAGCACTATTGAAAACCAAGTTCACACTTCTTCTGAATCACTGCTAATGGCACAGAAGGGTAGGTAGAATTCTAGCTCAAATGAGTATATTGGTGATTTCCCTTACACATCTGCACTCTCAAGTAAAAAACAGATCTTAAAGGTACAAGCACACAAGCATAGATGCACGTACATGAGAATAAGGCCAGCACTTCACCTTTGTAAGTTCTTGACCGATTACTCACTTTTAGAAAAATATTATACTAGATGTTATTTAATGAGCTTGTACCGTGTGCCAAATATTGCAAAAGGCATTTGCTTACACTGTTCGATTTTCACAACATTCTTAGGAACTAAATTCCACCATCACCTCATATTACAGTTGAGGAAATTGGTATTTAAAGAGGTAAAGAATTTGCACGTATTATAGCTCTTACATCAAAAGACTTGGTTTCAAACCCGGTTATATTGAATGCTACATATGGTAATCTAGTCTTACTCATTTGTATGCATCACCTTGTATATATCAAAGGATCTGGGCCAGAGCAGCAAAGAATGACCTAGAATGACTGAAACTGTAAATACCTCCCTTCAAAACAGAGCTACTAGCCCTAATCCTTTGTTTTTTGGTTCCTCCTAACTACTAGATTTCAATGACTTTCTAACACCATAAAAAGAATATTCGTGTGCATTTTTTAAATCTCCTATTGCCATTTTCATGTACACCTAGCTAATCATGGGGTCTTTCTTCTCTTTGCTTATGTACCCGTTAGACAGCAGCCCTCTTCTTTTCAGTAGGCAATTCAGTTAAGGTTCGTCCTCTGTTAATTTACAAATTTAAAAGATCAGTGAAGCATGAGAGCAGAATGAACATAAAAATACAAGAACATATGCAGAGCGTGTCGAAAAGAGTCAGACGATACAGTGTTTGTCAGCATGAGAACTGTTCTCACATTACTAGTGGGGACATCTGTGCCTGCAACAAGCTGTCTCAGAGTAAGGCTTTGAGCCAAACCATCGTGCAGACCTCAGCCTCCACACGTAGTCGGGACAAGTCTGCTATTCAGAAGCACCTGCCTACATACAGTTTGCTCACTGATACTGCATGGAGCATCAGAATTATGCACTGTCTCCATCCAATAACACCTTCGCAGTCTCTCCATCACAGGAGCTCAGCATGGCTCTTTTCATCTCACCCTCTGTAGGAAATAAGAACTATGATTTCTCTTTTTCTCACAAATTAAATTGCATTACCAGGTAGCAATGGGTCAGTGCCAGCTGAATAAAATTGATGACAAAAGCAGACAGGAGAATTCCAATGTCCTTAGCTGTATTGGAGGTAGAAATTTTATTTCAATAGAAGTAATTCAACAAGGTGTGAACCCTAGTGTCATGCCAGCACACTGGTATTGCTCATAAATCTAAAACCAGAAGTGACAGAACAGACATTACTTGCTGAAAGCCAACTTCACTTAGCTGGCTCCATCAGCGACTAAGCGATGCCTCCCTGTTCCCTTGCAGATTTATACAGTTGCTATCCTCCTTCATACACAGATTTGCACCTATGCTTTAATAAATACCTGCCTTAAAATAGGGCATTGGAGTCACATTTTTAAGTATCCCTAAGCACAGCCAGTAGGGTTGGCTTTCAGATTACTAAAATCAAGCTCATGCACAGGTATATAAATCACATCTAAACGAGGCATGTTGTGAGAAATGTTTTCAGACTGCAGGAATTCTGTTGCTGAATTCTAACAAGAAGACGCAATAAAAGGTTGAATAAGATTTGGTGGACTTATCAGTTATGAATAACATCTTCTGTTGATGGCATGGTATGTATTTCACTACATCTTCCAGTTGCCCACCACTAATGCACATTTTGCCAGTGTCATTACCACTATCTTAATTTACAATAGATACTAAGGTAGCTTTTCCCAAAGTACATTCCTTGGAAGAGTTATACTACGTAGTAGGGTTCTATGGAGATACTTTACTGGGAAATGTTTCTGTCACTCTATTGTGTGTTTCAAAATCACTTGCTTAGGAATCTTCCTTTTACTAAATATCTTGAAGGATTAACACCCCATTAGAATGGCCATTTGAAGGAAGAATGAAAGCAGATAGAAGCAGCATAGATTATTACCATCCAAACGTTCATGATGGTCTGTGGGAGAGAAAGAAAGCAAACAACCTTTTCCCTGTTTGAGCATTACCTTTTCCCTTCAGATTAAGATGCTGTACATGGATTTCCATGGTAGTTTCATTATATCATATATCAGGCATAGGAAAAAAAAATCAAAGATTGTATCTATGATGCCCACTCTTGTATTTCTAGTATTAGGCACATAACAAGTCTTCAGTAGATAAATGCTTATTGAATGAATGAATCAGTGGATGAAAGAATGAATGAGTCTGCGTATGCCTCGGAGTGTGGGTATCTAGGATAATGCACTATTTTTCAAAAGTAAGTAGGTGGTATTAGAACAGATGTTTCTAAGCCACCACAGTGGCTCTGCACTCCTCTTTCAAACTTGTAAATAATGAAATCGCACGCGTGTTTCAAAATGTCAGCCTCTGTTGCTGGTTGTGTTGTTGCCTTGGCAACATAGACTATGACATTATAAGCTATCGTCTCTGCCACAGAGCTCTTTGAGAGTTATCCTGCAGAGCTCCACAATGAGATACTGTCATTATGGCTCCCTAACTGTGCCCCGGGCTGAACCTTGATGTGCGTGTGCCTGTGAGAATAACATTTACCTTATGTTAATTGCCTGTATTATTCAGGGTCTACTATTCTAGCTGCTAAATAATTATTTTACTCTCCTCCTTCATGTGCTTCAATTATGCTCACAGTGGATGGCATATTGTTTAGAAAATATCCTCAGGAGCGCTGATAATCAGACTTTGAAGTTTTTCCAGACTAGAACTCAAACATCCGAGGAACAAATACTGGTATATGCTTGCCTGCTCTTATTATTTCTAAGTGAAGACAAACATTTAAAATAATTGCCCATTTTCTGAGTTTTATTAAGAAAAGGACAATTTTTAAATGAGGGACATTCTTAAATTTGAAGAACCCTAAAATTATTGATCACATCTTTATTCATCTTATTAGACTGTTGAACATCTCATCATGAACATACATTGTTTCCCAACACACAGTATTTTAAAACCTCTTCTCAAGAGGACAGTGGGACAATAAAAGTGACTGTGAAATATAAGATTTATTCTCAGCCAGGCCTGTGGTTTATACAGCCTGAAATGCTGTCCTGTCCGTGGCACTTGGCTTAGCTGGATGCACCAACCCCTGGAGTGTGAGGGTTAACCCTCGCAGGTGTTAACCCTCCCCACTCTTCCTCTCAGCATACAGTGTGCTTCCCCTCTCTTGAGAAAATCCAGGCAAAAATCTTCTGATGTCATATACACAAATTATCTATTACATGACTCCTTACCCAACGTTTCCAGAAGCTTAGGCCTTCTATTATTTCCAATGGTTTGAATTGTTAAACTCCACCTCTTCACTGACACGTTTGCTTTAGTCCTCCCCTCCTCTTAGTTACTTCTCCCTAGTCAAGTGCTGAATGTGACTTGTTCTGATCCATGTTAGCTGTGCATTGATTACGGTGGCTCAAAAAGAAGCAATCAATTGCATTGCGTTTCTCACTGCAGTTCTTGTGGACCTTTCAGAAGGCCTCAAACGCTTCTCATTTGCTCTCAGATGTAAGCAAGCCAGGCAAGGTCTAGCTGTGGCAGTGCCATTGCTGTGGGGACAGTGCTATCTCTCTGTGGCTCTGTGCCCTCACCTTGTCAGCTCCTCAGTTTACCATGGATGAGGTAAATCGGTGCTTGTGGACCTGCTTGTATGTAGAGGAGGTCAGAGACCCACTATGTTTTTTAATCCACCCATTTTCGTGAAACCCAAATAAAGCTTCACTGTGATCTCCATCTTGTGCCTATTCTTTGTATATATACTGCTTTGGCCAGAATCTTGGAGACTCAGATTATGTAGTATGATTATTATCTAGCCCCACTCTAAACTCCTAACAGCTTACACCTCTCAACTCCACCTCCTTATCAATCCACCCTCTGCAATCTGCTTTCCCCCACCCACAGGACACACTAACTACCCTGGCTAACTTCACTGGCATCTTCCTAATTGTCACATGCAATAATATGTGTACATTTTCTAATTTTTTTTGCATCTCGAAAAGTTTAAATTTTGTAAAAGTAAAATGTAGTTTTTCTATCTTGAAATCTTGAAGTATTTTACTTATTTTATTCTTTCTTATTCTACTTCTATTTTCTCTTTGAAATTCCTCATTGAGTCATTTCTTTCATAAAAACATTCTTTCTTAAATTTATATCTCTAACTACTTCTTTCCAGATACCCTCACTAATCCCTTAATGTTACCATTCTTTTAGATTCTGATCTTGACCTTCTAATTGTGCTACTCTTCTACCATTACTTCTACCACTACATCAATTTAACTTTTCATACCCAGCTTAGGTCTGTTCCCATACACCACCTCCATATATATTACTGTCTATTCAAACTCTCCATCTAGATAACTGTTATGCATCCAGAACTCTGCATATTCAAGATTAAATCAATAATTCCATCATGACAGCATGAGGAGTTCTGGACTCCTGAGTGTATGTATCCAAAATAAGTAAAAACATACATCCACACAGAAACTTGAACACACATGTTTATAGCCTTTCAGATTATTATTCATAATAGAAAAAATGATAGAAACAACCAAGTGTCCATTAATGACCATAAAGATAAACAAAATGTGGTATATTCATACAGTGGACTATTATTCGGCCATTAAAAAAAAAAAAAAAAGGAAGAAAAAGGAAGTACTGATACAACATGGGCAAACCCTGAAAACATGCTAAGTAAGAGAAGCTACTCACAAAAGACCACACACTATATGATTCCATTCATAAGAAAGTCTAGAGCTTATAGAGACAGAAAGTAGATTAGTTGTTGCTAAGGGCCATAGAGGAAGAAATAAGGATGGGGAGAGGCGGTGATAGCTAAAAGGTATGGGATTTCATTTTTTTTTGACAATATTATAACATTGACTGTATTATTATAAATATTATAAAATACTGCTGCACATGTATTCGAATATACTAAAAACCATTGAATTGTACACTTTAAATGTATGAATTATAGATGTGAATTATATCTCAATAAACCAATTTTAAAAAATGAATCAGAAAGAGAACTGACTCTGGGTGGTGAGCACATAATGCAATATGTAGGCAATATAATGTAGAAATGTACACTGGAACCTATGTAATTTTTACCAGCCAATGTCACCCCAATAAGTTTAATAATTAATTAAAAAATAATAATAAAAACAAGAAGTTGGAGAGCTGATCAACAAAATAAAATGAATCAATTATTCCCACTCAGATCTGCTTATTCTTCTGTCATTCCCAAGGCCTTCTCTTTTTTATTTATTTATTTATTTATTT
>PVKE010051320.1:0-10681 GCA_004027555.1 Craseonycteris thonglongyai
TATTGAATTAAATATTTTCCTAGAAAATTCAAAAACTCATGAACTGCGGCAATTATCTCCGTTACATTGAGAGAAATAATAACAATACTGCATATTACGATCGGGGACAACAATACAAGTATATTAAAATCTAATATAGATATATTCAAATTTACAAGAAGTATGTTAAAGTTACAATATATTTATTACGGTTTACAATGCTGACTTCTTAATTTAAATAGAATTATTGTTATTCCTAATATATTTGTAATACTGTCCCTTATTTTTCTCTCAGTGTAATGACCGCAGTTTATAGATCTGTTGCCGAGAATGCTCACTTATCAAGTAAATAGATAGGTAAGAAAAGCAATTTAATTTAAAACAAAGAAAAGGTACTTCCATTTTAAACAGAAGAAAAATTGAAACTCAACGTAGTCACTGAGGAAAAATAATATTGATTGATAATAATACTGTTAATACAAAAGAAAAGAAGCTACCACATGACACTACCAAATATTCAAGCTGACTGTGTTCTTCGATGAGTCAAGTCATAACTGTTGCGTTCACGCGTTGCATCCGGTGACAAGTGTAACACATAAGTCAAAATGTATTGTCTGTGTGGGTAGAGATTACAGTGTCAGGCTGTCAGAATTCTAGGAATATAGGTCCTTGGCAAATTCCCAGAATGCATTAAACTATTGCTAGAATGTTTTGTCTTCTACCCCTTTGCACTCGAGTCCTTTTTCGCTTGTGCGAACCAGCCACTCGAGACGATTTCGGCCAAATTGCGGAAACATTTTACAAGTACTTTAAAATCATTTATAAACAAACAAACATATACAAATAATAAAATTTCACCAATTTATTTATTTTTATATCGAAAACAAGAAAATTTGATAAATATTACACTCTGTAATTTGTTTTTGTGTGATATTTCATAAAACAATGCCCATGATGCATCCTAGGTTTATGAGGCCACGTATCACAGTAATACATTATCTCCCGCCTACCTCCAGGCATGTAACGGTCACAGCAAACCTTGCAGTCCCTCTTTGGCCTTTGTTGTACTATGTGAAGCTTCCCATTTAGTCGGATTTCATCGGAATGCGACCTAGACGCTTGCTCACGATGCTGGCGATATGATCCTGTCAATTGCTCGACAAGTGTCTTTAGAAATCGCAAATGGCTGAGTGGCTTTTCCCCTTTTTTGGTTTTTTCTAGTTTATACAGAATGTAGGAATTGATCAGGCAAATTTCCATGCCCCCCAAAAAACTTACGCCACCATTTAAGCGATTTCCACAGAAAACAGTACCTTGATGCACATTGGTCCGCCCGATCAACACCACCCATATATTTTATATAATTCAAAACAATATTGGGTTTCTTGACCATTATTTCCACACCACCTCATGTAATCCTTTTGACCGTCGACATTCCTGTGTCACCCCTCGTAGTCAAACAAGTGACAATCCTCTTATCTTTCCACCCTAAAAGTAAGGTGTTACCCCATTGATATGCGACCGTGGATTTTTTTTGAAAAATTTGGCATTTTATTTCCTTGGGCAATTCTTTCCTGTTCATTAAGATTGTTCCAGAGATATTGCATTTCAATTTGGCTAGTTCTTGAGCGAAGACATAACTAGTATAGTAGCAATCCATGTACATATGGTGCCCCTGAGCACCTGGAATTTTCTCCAACAACATTTTGTATAAGTGTATCGGAATTCTTGATGAAACAGGTAAATCGGGTCTGACCAATAGCTCTGTTGTGAGTGATCCATAATATGGCAAAATGCAGCAAATGTAGCCAGCCTTCGAGTCAGCTAGAGTATAAACTCTGATACCCCATTTTGTCGGTTTCTTAGGATTGTATGTTATGATTTGACACTTCAAATCAGCCGGGCGCTGTATTGGCGCCACTCGAGTTGGCGCTTCAAATCAGCCGGGTGCCGAAGCGGCGCCGCTCGAGTTATAAGAGCTACAATCGCTTCAAAGTCCATGGTACACGGAATTCCACCCCAGACATTGTGAGTGATCAACGATCGACCAAAATTGGTCTCGCGATCGACTGGTCGATCGCGATCGACTTGTTGGCCACCCCTGATGTATTGCATTATGTGCTCTCCATCCAGTGCTAGTTCTTGCCATCACCATATATCTGATGACCCCTCCCTACTTCCCCATTGCCCCTTCCCCCTTTCCTTCAGGTAACCACTAAACTATTGACTGTGTCTATGAGTTTGTTTCTTCGTTACTTTAAGTTTTACATTCTACCTGTAAGTGGAATCATAAAGAATTGATATATTTGTTATATTAAGATGCCCTAAGAATGAGAAATTTTCTTCTAATTAGATTTCCTGTATCTTGTATTAAACTTTTGTGTTTTTTTCCTGAAAGCATTATGTATTCTTGAGTAAATTAATTTCTAGAAAATACATATTTTAACATTTCTTTAATATAAAATATACTTTTAATTATTACTTCCATTAGTTTATGTTGGTGTAAAAAATGCTATTGTTACTTTTTGTTGAATCCAGCAAATTGCTAAATTCTTTGAAAAGTTTTAATAGTTTTCTTGTTGATCTGTTTGGCTTTTAGATGATTGTATCGTGTTACAATAGTCATAGTTTTGTCTTTCTCTCTCTCTCTCTTTTAAATGTTTACTTTCCTTTTAGCACTGGTCAATACCACTGGTACTTTGCTATAGAGTAGGAGCAGAAATTTATATCCTTCTGTTTCTTCTATTTTTCTTGATTTTAAAAGAAATCCAGCAGAATTTATTTTAGTTATTTGAGATGTATACTTCATGTAGTTAAGGGAATCCACTTATATTCTGTTGAGTTTCTATCATCAGTAGGTGTTAACCTTTATCAAGTGATTTTCAACAATTGAGATAATCATTTAAACTTTCTTTGTCTATTCAAATGGTGATATAGGCCCATCATTGAATTCCTAAAACAAACTGCACTAGTAAACCCTATTGTTTTTGATAGGTTAATATTTTTGAGAATGTGTGCATGTATGTTCATAAATAAAATGATCCAATAACTTTATTTTTATATAATTCTAATATAATTTTGTTGTGGAACTAAGATTACATCGATTCTAAAATAATTCAGTCAGTAACTTTTTTCTGAAAATTTTTTTGAATATGAAAGAAATTAAATATTTCTTTGAATAATTTGATGAAACCACCTGCAAAATCATCTGAGCCCTTTTATTTTTCCTTTAATAGGGGCAACCATTTCAATATTCATTATATGTATATAGGCATTGATTCAAGTTTTCTATTTTTTATTTTAGGAATTTATTATACTTATATATTTTATCATGTATTATTCTTTATAATTACTTTTTTATTTTGAACTCTTATGGGTTTGTAATTATTTTCACTTTTTTCCTCTAATTTGTTAATTTCTATCTTATCTCTTTATCTCATGTTAGTTTTGCCAGAAGTATATCTGTTTATATTTTTCCTATCTTGCATTTGGACTGTGGCTTTTTGCTTTAAAAGCTAAGGATTTGATATCATTGGTATTTGAAAAAAATATATTTTTATTTATTTATTTTTATTTTTGACAGAGAGAGAGATACAGAGACAGAGACAGAGAGAGAACTGAACCGGGGGAGCTCCCAGTTCAGCACATGGTTCTGCATGGGCCGGGGCCGGGGCCGGGGCCGGGATTTGATCCTCGGTCCCCGGCGATGCAAAGTGAGCGCCTAACCCACTGAGCCATCCCGGCCTCCCCAATCATTGGTATTTGAGAAATTGGATACCTCAGACCAAAAACCACATGGACACTGATCATTTGTTGGGAGAAAAGGAAGTACAAAGGAAGTGCAGCTGTTAATGCTCACTCATTTGATCCACCATACTCAAAAGTTCATACTAATTCAGGATGACAGTGACTGTGGTGTGACTGGGGAGCTGGTGAACTTGAAACCAAGACTATTGATTATTATTATTTTTAACCTCAGCATAGCCCTGTGTCTAGCATATCATAGGCAACAATCAATATATATTGAATAAATTACATAGTATTACAGTAGCTCACCCTCACCAACAATGTAAAATGTGAGGTGAAAAAATTAATTGCTTCAAATCTGGAATAGCATTATTAGTAGTTTAATGAAATCATCAGGAAAGGAGAAAGTAAACTAATATCTTTCTGGCTTTTATGTGAGGAAGGATCTCCAAAAGCCAACTTTAATAGTGAAACTATGAGTTAATAATAATAGTGATAATAAATTACACTTCATAAAAATTATATATTTTTATTTAATTAAGAATAATGTGGATGTTTAGTTGATAAATTACAGAATGGAAAAAGGTACTTGCATTTTACAAACCAGTTTAGGATTACTATCTAGCATAAACAGAGAACTCCTACAAATAAGAGTAAAGGCAGAACCCAACCAGAAAAATGGGCAAAATCGTAATTAGAAATTCATAGAAAAAAAGTCCCAAAGACTATGAAGTACAGGGAGGCATGCCCCAAACCATTAATAATTATAAAAATGAAGCTTAAAATATCATTGATATATCACTTTAAATAAATTCATCTTCTAAGAAATTAGCTTGATAACATCAAGTGTTATCTGTAGTATAGAAATGCTCTTGTACTTGTGTTTGAAATGTAGAATGATGCAATAATTCTGGGGAAAATGTGACTCTCTTAATTAAAAATAAAATTTGTGCCTATAAAGTACACATACACATGCACACACTATAACCCAGAAATTTCATGCTGAAATTAGGTTTCACACTGTTGTATAAGGGATGGGGGGTACAAGCATATTTATTGCAACGGTTTTTGTTTTCATCTTTGGTAATGATGAGATATTAAAATCAATCTAGCTATCCAGTCGGGTAAAATATTGTGGATGCACAAGTAGAGTGCACTTCAGCATTGAGAAGAATGACAGATGTGTATAGCAGAGCTAAGCGAATAATATAAGAAGCAGAATGCAATAGATAACATCTTAGTATTTGATGCAGTTTTTATAAAAACAACTGGTAAGAAAGTAGCAGATATTTCACATGATATATATTAAAATATAGGGTAGGAGAATGAGAATGGAAATTAAAATAAAAACAAAGAAATTATTTATAAAAATGTTTGAGGAACAAATGATAATACTCAATATAATGTGAGTCAACACCCTCTGCATTTGAGATCCAATAAAGAAATGTAAATAATCTAACATCAACCAAATTGTCTTTCCTTTGTAGGTATTCTGTTTTTTCTTAATGGCTACTTTTAAGAACTGATTCTTTTTGGTTTTCTGCAGTTTTGCTATGTTTCTACCTTGTTTTTGTCCCTAGCGTCCTCAGTTTAAGAATTGGTTGGTATCTTTTTAATTTTCAGCCATATCTCCTCAAATATTGCTCATTTTCTCTGTTATAACAAAGTGCACTTAATACGTTGGAACATCTCAGCCTTCCCCTCATGTTTCTTATCTCTTTTTTTTATATTTGGTATTTTTTCATATCTCTGTGTTACACTGTGAGCAATTTATTTAGCTCTGTATTCTGGTTTATAAATTCTCCTTAAATGTATCCAATCTGGAGCTTAACTCAATTTTCTATCATTAACTAACTCTTTTTTTTTTTTTTTTTTTCAATCTGTTTGGTCAACTTTGATAGTTCCTTGTGCCTTTGTAATTCTTTTTTATCTTGTTAGAAATATTAAAATAATTTCTTTATGCTCTGAGTTTAATGATTCTCCTACAATGTATATTTGGTATTAGGACATCCAATGTCTTGTGCTTTATTCTGAATCATGTTCATAGTTCTTGTGTCCTTCCATGCCTAGTGTTTCAGTTTGAGTTTGTACTTTAAAACATTATTGTAATTATTTGTGGCCTGAGAAAGGATTTGTGTTTATGTCTTCAAAGGACATAATATAAACCAAAACTTGGGATCATTCCAAACTAAATCCCTACCTTGAGCTTTATTTGAATGTAGAGGTTATATCCATTATTTCCTAAATCCATAAACTGTGAACTTGTGATCAGCA
This sequence comes from Craseonycteris thonglongyai, assembly GCA_004027555.1. NCBI lineage: Eukaryota > Metazoa > Chordata > Mammalia > Chiroptera > Craseonycteridae > Craseonycteris > Craseonycteris thonglongyai. The sequence continues at coordinate 6,001 of PVKE010051320.1, forward strand.
TTTTCAGGGACGACATTTTTAATCTTACCTAGAGCAAAGTCTAACACAGTATAATTCTTAGTTTTCTCATTCTATGGAATAAGTTTTAGTTTACCTACTGAGGGTGCACCCTTTCAGGAATCTTGGCTTTATATACAGGTCTCCAGTCAGACTTCTCACGTTTCTTGAAGCAAAGACTTTGTCTCCTGTCTATAACAGTAGCCATTAAAATTGAAGATGTGGACCACAGTATGACGGATGCCCCTAGTGCTCTGGTCCCCATTCTGGGTTCATTCATCCTTAGCATTTCTGATTAATTTTTATGATTATCACCAACTCAACCAGAATTACTAATTTAGAGCATTTTGTCTGAGTATCTAGTCAGCCTGATTGCTAGAAATAGAAACTTGACAGTAATAACTTATTCTTATATATTCATAAGCAATATGTGATTCTCCTTGAGAAGCTCTTCCTTCTTTGCTTCTTTAGCCGCCATAACAATTCCTAGCACATAATAACCAATAATTGATAGTTTGATGAGCACATTGATGAGTGAATAGATGAGTAAATAAAATAAAAATAAAATATTTTTCTATAAGACCTATATAATTTTTAAAGATTTATTTTTATTGTTTTTGACAGAGAGTGAGTGAGAGATACAGAGACAGAGACAGAGAGAAGGGGGAGGACCCAGAATAGTCTCCATAGTTGCACATCATTGGTTTTACCACATAGTTTCATTCCACAGGTGGGCACGGGGCTGCACAGAGCAGGAACTAGGCTGGCGTCTTACCTGGTAAGAACTGAACTGGGGGCACTCCCTAGTTCAGCATATGGGTCCACAGGGGCTGGGGCTAGGATTCGATCCTTGGTCCCTGGGGCTGCAAAGCCAGTGCTTAACCCACTAAGCCTTCCTGGCTTCCCGTGGCCTATATAATTTTTTAATGTAAGATACCTGAGAAAATATTCATAAAAGATCTGGAGGTTCATAGTATACATTATATTTTACTTTGATGAAAAAGTTGAGTGATATACTTTTTATATATATACTCTTTATATATATATATACTCCTTATATGCATATATTTGTGCTGCTGAACTTTTCAGGAATTGGGAACTATCACTTAGTGAACTCCACAGTTTCTAGAAGACAAAAAAACTGAATTTCCTTAGTGTTTTATCGATAGAAAAAGATAAAATAATTCAAAATTTAGCAATAATTAGGGACTTATTAAACTTAAATTTTATATTTTATAGAATATTGAACAATACTATCCACATTAATAGCAAGTAAATTAAATAATTACAAATATTGATTTCACATAAACTGCTGAGTATTTGTTGTTTTTCAGTACAATGTAAATATTTTATTTTCTCATTACATATTTCTGTCAGAAAAGCCTTTTCAACAATTAAATTTGCTAGCTTATCACTACATAGAAGTAGTATTTCATTTCTAAAATTTAATTATAATATAACCATTGCTTTTTTTGTTGTTGTTATTTTCCTCATTTTAGCAGTGCCTGCAAACTTATAATTTCTACAGTAGCTAATGCTTAAGTTAAGCTGATAAGGTAAATATTAATGGGCAGCAGCAGGCCCCCTTCACATAAATGTAGGTTTTATTAAAATTCTGGGTCTATACCCACACTCCACACCTACATTGAGAATGTCTGAAAGCACTGGAAATACTTTGATGATGTCATTCTGTTGATGCATGTAAACAGGCATCAGTGCAAGCATAATGCAGTGTATGAGGCACCGTTGTGAAAAATAATGCATTCTAGGAAAGGAAGAAATGCTTTCTCTAGTTATATATATAAAGCATGAAAGCACTATACAAATGTAACTGTTTTTTTGTTCTTTGGTATCGGTGTTTTAAATAAGGATTAAATTAAGATGAGCATTACATTTCTTGAAAATCATGTTTATACAAATTTAATTTTCCAGAAAAAGCAAAACATTTTACTTTTTTCAAGGGACTCATAATAAGTCAAGAAATCATTGTACTATCCTCTCATATACACAAAACTAATAGTTTATTGGCACTCTGTCCATTAAAGTTTATCAAAAAATTTTAAAGAATATTATATATACCTAATTTCATAGTAGGGATTTAGAGAAGAAAGACATTCCTAGGAGACACTGTTTGCCTGAGGCAATTGGCAGGGAAACAGAAAACCATTCTAAAGGCAGGATAAGATATAAGCTCTAACAGGAACAGAAACAACACATTGGAGAACCGTAACGGGGGTTATAATACATTTTGATTCCAGCAATATGAAAAGCTTCAGGGAAAATGCTGAACTTGAGCCAAGTCCTGACTTAAAAATAGCATGTCATCCTGCATGGGCAAGAGTAGGTACATGAAAGGCTGTGTGCTCAGCCTAAGCAGTGGCATGGAGGTTTGTATGCAGGCAGTGTGCTTAGCCCAGGCCAGCAGTCTGACGGAGGGGAAGAGTACTGCACATGAAAGGTATAGCTGTAAACGAGGAAGCCCATCCACCAGCAGCCTGGAATTGGCCGGTTCACTCTGATCTTGGCCTTTGTGAATGAGTGACCTCTCCTCAAGACACTTGTGAACCCACTCTTCTTATTTCCAGGATGTTCCATGATTAAACTACAGGATCTATATAAATTAGCTGTGGAATCAAGTCATTGATTCCCCCATTTTACAAATAAAGGAAATTGAGACTGAGAGGGTTTGAAGATCTATGTCAGTCACTTTTTTCCTGCTTCATTATAGCTACACCCACAGTGGACTCTATACTCTCCTGTATACCATGAAATCCGTAGTTTGTTTAGAAGGCATGGAAACACCAGTTTTTTCTCCAGCAAAGGGCATGTCTAATACTGGGCACAAGGCCAATGGCTTTTGGCAGCATAATGTACAGATGGGTATGGAGACAGCACAAAATAAACTAAGAATCCTAATCTGGATCAGAATTGGGCCCTGCCATTATGTTTTTTCTCTTCAGAGAATTTAATAATGAAAAGAGCAGTGAACTGTCAAATTGAATTATACAGAGTTAAAAACACAAGGACAACATTTGGGTTAGGGCCCCAGAATCAGAAAATATGGAGTCAATAGAGATTACAACACAGACTAAATATACATGGGAAAGAAGAGACCACCATTTGATGACACCCATCGCTTCCTTAAATCCATGCTTTACAGCATTTCTATTTAGTACGGGAACTCTGTTTTTGAAAAATTCAAAGCACACAGGAGAACGGCTATGCTTTATTTTAAGTCTTTAAAAGCTGTCTGGAGGAGATCCAAGATGGCGGCGTGAGAGGAGAGCGCCGATAACTGCCTGGGAAGGGCCTTGTGAACAGAGGGGAATCCACAGGGGAAAGAAACCCTGAGAAGAAACCTCAACTAAGAGAACCACACAACGCGGAACAACACACAAAGGTTAGAGAAAAAAGGGGAGAGTGGGAGAGGGAAAGGGAAGCAGCGGTTCGGGGACAGAGACTCGGAGCGCGGCCCGGGGCTGGCAAAAACAAAGGGGGATTGGGGGACTACGGTCAAAGTGGAGCTGGATCGAGGGCGGGCTGGAAGCCGAGACCTAGGGAGCGTGGAAGCCCCACAAGACTGTGGACAATTTAACATCCGAACTGAAAAGACAGCATACAGTGCCCTAATCAGATCACAGAGCCTAAAGTGGAACAGGGACTGTGGAGCAGGGCGGCTGCGCTTCCCGGCGGGCGGGGTGAGAGCAGGGCACCAGCCCACAACAGCTCAGCACCCCTGATTTACGGAGGAGATTGACTGTGAGGGAGCGCCTTCTGAAGACAGGGCTCTTGGAGTGAGGGCTGGGGCTTGAGTGGGCATAGCTGCATTCGACGTGCTTGGAATGAATCCGGCGGTCTCAACAGAGCCGGGAGCGTAGAGCGGCTGCCGCCCAAGCTACGGCCTGTGCGCGCAGGGCTTTCAGCGCCCCGCCCACCGGGCCTCCAGGGCGCCGCTGCCAGCGCGCAACTGGGCTTTTGGCGCCTCGCTCACCAGGCTGCTGCGGCGACTCTGCCTGTGCAGAAGTGCGTGGCTGGGCTTTCGGCGCCCCGCCCACTGGGCCGCTGCGCATCACTGTGTGCGCGCACCGGGTTTTGGTGCCCCACCCACGGGGCCTCTGGGGCATTGCGGACCGCGTGCGCAACTGGGCTGCCTGCCGGGTCTCCCCAGTGTCATTGCCTGTGCGCAGGACTGCACAGCCGACCAGGGCCTCTGCCCAGTGGGTGTGCCTTGTGGATACAATTGAAGGAGGGGCAGCCAGGAGGAGGAAAGACTAGAGCTCCTGCGCCCCGCCCGCACTGAACCACCAGCCCCCCTGCTGAAAGAGGAATCTGCTATTGTGTCTCAGGCCCGCCCTAGCTCCTACTCACATGCCCCACCCCTGGCCACACCTTTACTACCCTGCTATCTAACAGCTAAGACAGCAACCTGAAGTGCCCCAGGACACAGAAGCTGTCTGCTTCCCCCAACCCTCTCCCAAAATCTTTTTCTCCCACAACTGAGTCCAAAAGAAAAAATAAAGAGAAGCCCATCTGATAGGCAAACCCCCAGAGGGAAAACAGACTCATGCCTAAAGCAAAAAGAACCACATCAAACACAATGCACACCTCAGAATCCAAAGCCCCTCCAGAAGATCAGGGGCAGTCTTTAGTAAAGGACCTTGCACACTTGGAATCAAATCTAAGT
>PVKE010051321.1:0-10669 GCA_004027555.1 Craseonycteris thonglongyai
ATCACCATCACCACCATCACCACCATCACCATCACCGTTATTATGGGCACCTTCTAAAACCCACCCCTGGAACCTGGATGGAAACATTGGCCTAGAGCAAGGTTTTTCAAACTGCATTTTGATGTGTCACACAGCATGTTAAAAAAAAAGGAATAGAAAACGAGCACACACCACAAGGGACACTTCAGTTACATATATTTATATTTAAATAGACGCTCAGGTCGTGTGGACTGAGTCACAACATCAAATGCTTTTCCTGCCCTGGTCCCTGGTCAGAATCGGCTGACAGTCCTGCTTGCCCGCGGCTGCTCCCGCCGTCCCCTGAGCTCGGCTCTGACGTTTCCCAAGCCCTCCGGCCTTGGGCAGCACTGCAGGGCAGGCTGCAGCCACCAAGCCCAGGGGTGGCCCCTGGAGCTCCGCCCCATCAGCCTGCGGGAAAGGGGCCGTCGGTCCTGGTACTGCCTTCCAAACATAGGATCCGCTTTTCAAAAATCCAATCAAATATTTACAAGACAGTACAAGGCTTCATCCGTATGGAGGGAAGGGATCCCTTCGTTCCCATGAGCCATTCAGCAAGAGGTGGCTTTTTGAGACACTTAGAACACACCAGAGGCCACTCAGAAGCCAGGAGCCAACCCAGAGTCCAGCCCTCGCCTCTTCCAACTTCCCCTCACCCAGCATTAAGGAACCTGCCTCTGGGGGTGACAGGGCCCCCATGCATGCACCTGCCTGGTTCTTGGAAACACATCACCTCGAATCCCATGAAGCTGGAATCCACCCTGTCCCAAGATGCCCAGAGAGGTTGCCCTACTCCCCAATGTCACACAGCAGGTCCTAGGCAGAGCCAGGTGGAGAAGCGGGTCTCAGGGCAGAACTCGGACTGCCCCTAGTGTGCCCCCCATTCCCTCCCCCCACCCCCAGTCCAGTCTTTGAGGCCAGCTGGGCATCTGGGGTGGGGGAAAAGGGGCAGCCCTGGGAATGTGAGTTCTGGGCGAGGGGGCTGCCTCGTTCCCCTCTAATCAGACCTCCTGGTTCTGCCCCTGAGCTGCTCTCGTCTCCTCTCCTGCCTGGAGCCAAAGGGATCCTGATGCCTAAGCGCACACCTTGGCCGGGGGAGGGTCCTTGCTGGGTGCTGCACCCCACTGACACAAGGGAGGGCGGAAGGAGGTGTAAGAGGATTAAATTAAACTACAGCTGCAAAACTGCCTTCCTGATACCCAGGAGCTAATCCAAAGGTGAGGTTCTGGCTTCTCCTAGAATTTGGAGGGGACGGGAAGGGTCACATCGTTCGTGGGAACATCCAGAGGAGCCATTTCCCGGGGTTGGCTGCTGGTAGGGGGCACCCTCCTTGGGCTGGGGGTCTTTTTCGGGGCATCCAGAGGGCGGGGACCAGAGCAGCATGGAGAATGGACTGGTCGGGGTGACCTCACGGGGCCAGGGAAAGCTTCCGGGCTTCCGCTGTGGGAAAAGGAGAGAGAGGGGTGGCGTCCGCCCCTGCCCAAGGGGACATGGGCCCGGAGCTCTCCCGGCATCTGCATTCGGTCACTCGATCCTCCACCTGCAGGATCCTTTGGGGGCAAGAGGTGACCTGCAGGCTGCCTGGGGCTCCAGGCTGGGGCTCGCAGGGCCGAGAGCACTGTCCCCACCCACCTGGGGCCTGAGACCCGTGAACACCAGAGGCGCAGCGCGGGGCACTGCGGGAGCCATCGTCCCCAACTCCAACCTGTCGCCCGGACCCGCCTCACCAGAGTGCCGGGAGCCCCGAGGTCAGCCCCGCGGCCAGGCCGGATGGGTGGATGGATGGATCACAGGTCCACCTGAGCCACGGAGGCGGCTCCGTGGTCCCGAGTTTCTGTCTTTCTGTTCTAAAGTAACCGTTGGAATAATTTCCTTGCAGAACGATAGTTGCCATGACAACCAGAGCAAATTTTCCTTTTCTGAAACAGATGTCTCATTTAGTTGAAAATTAGAATGTGAACAAACCCATGGGAAAAATTAATTCAAACTTTAACAGAGCGCTGAATACAATGTAATCTCTCAGAGGTTAACCCCTTAACAGCTTTTCTGTGCGCTTCTGGTAACCTTGGAATCCAGTCTAATTAAGCCCGCTTAGCCAATATCAGTGACCCCTCCTGGCCCATCGTTACACGCTTCCCGGAAGCGCCAGCGCCCGGCTCCCCGACGGCGGGCGGGCGGGGGCAGCGCCTGTCGGTAGAACACGGCTGAAGCGCAGCCCAGCTCCCTGGTGTGTCTCCCCAGGTAAGGCTCCCGGCCCTCGGCAGGGACGTGCACCAGGCGTTCACTTAGCCTGGGGTACGGCCCCCCATTTCCTGGGGACACCGGGTATGAGGGCAGAGGAAGCCAAGGGTGCCGTGGGCCCAGTGGTACGTCCTGGCCAGGGTCTGATGGCTGGAGACAGGGAGTGGGGCCGGGGAGCGCCCTCAACAGACGCCAAGGGACACCCACACCTGTGCAGCTCCAAAGGCTCTCCACAAGCCAACACATGCACACACACACACGTGCATGCATACACACACACGCATGTGCACACGTGTGTATGCACGCATACGCGTGTGTGTGCATGCATGCACATTCGTATGCGCATGTGCGTGTGTGCACATGCGCACGCACACATGCAAATGCACGCACGAACGGGGAGGCAGCAGCCAGCACTGCCCCATTATACAGATGCAGAAACTGAGGTACAGAGACTCACTTGCCCAGGGTTACTGGTGACCCAGGGGCAGAGCCAGGGCTCCCACGAGACAGCAGGTACCGGGGCCCGTGCTCTCGGCTGCCACCCCGGAGTTACAGGCTGAGACCCAGGCCTCTGGCTCCCCGGCCTCAGCCTGGCCCGCTTCCCCAGCCACTGTCCCAGTTTGGCTCGGGTGCTCCCAGGACAAAGCTGTGGGGAGGCCCCCCCAGAAGGGACGAGGACGGCACAGAGAAGTCGGCGGTGCGTCCGAGAGCACACAGGAGACAGGAGGGGACCTGGGCCGGGCTTCCCAGTGGGTGGCAGCTGCCTGCCTCGGAGCATCTCCTGCATGTCCCTGCCTGGCCGGCTGCACAGGGACAGAGCTGCCTGGGCCTCTGTTGCCCACGTGATGCCTGCACTCCAGAGCCTGCTGTGGCTCCCTGTGGCCATGCCCCAGCCCAGACTTCCTGCTGAGTTCACACACACCCCATCAGACAGCACAACAAGCCTTCTGTCTCCTGTACAGCCAGGCTTCCCCACCTCCGGGGGTTTGCCCATGCTGTTCCAGATGTCAACGTGCCCTTCCCAGCCTCTCCTCAGAGTCCAGGCCTGGCTCAAGGGCCACCTCCTACAGGAAGCTCCCCCTGATTCCCTCCACCACCACCACCCCACCCCAGCACAGGTGACATCCTGCGTGTCCCCATGCTGCTCCTTCAGGGCAGGCCCAGGTCAAATCCCTCCTGCCCAACAGAGAGCGCCCAGGCGGGCTTCAGGGAGGGTTTGTTCAAGGTGTGAGTGAGTGAATGAATGAGCCCACAGGTGCTCCACCCGGCAGGCAGGCAGGTGGGAACTAAGCAGGAACCCTCTCCTCTCCGCAGCCACGCAGCCCAAAGTCGTGCAGCAAGAACAAGACCTCCCGCCACGTGCCGGGCAGCCCCTCCTCACCCTCCCATCCCCCGCCCACGCGGAACCGCAGGCCCATTTCACAGGTGGGGCCTCAGAGGCAAAGCCCCACCCAGGACGCTCACACCCTCTGCTGCATCCCAGCCCATCTTCCCTGGGGGGCCCTCCCTGAGTCCCCAGGCTGCGAGCTCAGCTGCCACCCTGAGCCCCAGGGAAGCCCTCCGAGCAAGGAGGGGACGGCCGGGGGCCAGCGCTCCCTCACTCCCGCCTCCTGTTCTCCAGGGGCGACAGCTGCAGGTTGAGGGGGGCAGTGACCTGTCCTCCCAACAGCCTCCCTGAGCTCCCGGGCCACCCCTCCCCCTCTTGGCCAAACGCTCCTCCTGACCTGCAGCCTGGCTGTCCTTCCAGCCCCGCACGACCCCTCCGCAAAGGCCAGGCCTGGGTCACAGCCACAGCCTCTGCCCTCGGGCACCCCAGGTGGCCCGCCTTGGTGGCTGTCCCGGCACCCCCGTGAGGCCTCGCGCCGTGGTAGCAGAGACTGAGGCCCCCAGGAGAATGCACGCTGACTCCACACCCAGAAGCCGGTCCCCTGACTCCTGGTGACAACCCCCTGTGGGAGCCTCCGCCCCACCTGCCCAGCTCCCAGGGAGGGGGTCCGCCTCGGGTCTGTCAGGCTGAGGGGGAAGTGGGGGGCCGCCTCCCTAGCAGAGGTGCCAGTTCCATGCATCCCCCTCTCTGTGGGGGCTGATGGCTGCCGGGAGGGGGCGGGGCCGCGCCTGGTCCCCCAGGGCTGTCAATCACACACCGTGCTGGGGACCGACACTTAAAGCAAGTCAGCAGCAAGCTGAGTGGAACCGAGGAAGGGGCCCCTTTGTCATTCCTAATTAATGTCCCCCTTCCAACTGCGGAGCGGCTCCACCAGCCGCGCCTGGAGGACAGAGCACGTGTGCGCTGAGGGGCCCCATAAAGAAACAGCGGCAACATGGCATCAAGAGCCATGTGGGAAGAAAGGGGCACGAGAGAAGCCGGGCGTGCGTGTGTGCATGCGTGTGTGTGTGTGAGAGGCGGGGTGTGTGTGCATGAGCATGTATGTGAGTGTATAAGTGACAGAAAAACGTGTGGGTGTGTAAGTGTGAGTACATGTGTGTAATGTTTGTGGTGTGTGTAGTGTGGGCTGTACATGCGTTGTGTGTATATGTGTGTGTGCATGCATGCATGTGCTTGTGTGGTATGTGTATATGTGTGGACCGCGGAGCCGTGGGGGGTGCAGTCCCGTGGTGGGTGGATGCTGAGGCAGCAGAGCACAGGCCAGAGGTGAGGAGTGTCTTCCATGCACCCGATTCGTGGACACCTGTCATGTAGGCGGGCACCTGTGCGGCTCCAGGGCAGGAAGGAGGATGTGGGCAGCAGCAGGACCACATCCCGGGTGCCCCGGGTCCCTCCTCACCCGCCTCCTGCCGGCTGGACCAGCGGTTTTCCTGGGGGAGCTCGCGGTCAGTCCCCCCAGCCGGCTTCCTGACTGGATCTGGGTTCCGGACAGGGGCAGGGGCTCCCCTGAGGGCCTGCAATGCCCCTGCCAGTGGCTCTGTGTGGCCCGCTCACCTCTCCCCTGCACGGCCCTGGGAGAAAGAAACAGGGTCCGATTTTCTGGATGTGAGACCCAGGGGTCACTAACAGGGCCAGGAATCTAGGACCCTGACGCCCACCCGCCTGGTTTCCACAGCCCAGCAGCGGCTGCCAGAGGGACAGTGTCCCCGAACAGTGCCCCCTGCGCTGGTGGAGGCACTGCCCCGGAGCTGACCCGGGACACCCGCCACGCTAGAGCCCAGCGCTGCCTCTGCCTAGGCAGGGGCCTTGGGCCAGGACTTGATCTACTACTGAAGCCTCACTCGCGCCTCCGTAAAATGGGAATGAAGACCCCCGCTTGTCCCGTGGCCAGGCAGCTTCAGCAGGACAATTCCGTGGCAGCCTCGGGAAGTTTGCCGACTGCCTGGCGCTGACGGGAGGAGAGCCTTGGCCTCTTCTGCCTGAACATGCGCGAGGGCCACGCCGCACGCTGCCCCTCCTGCAGATGGCAGATAAGGCGTAACAAGCAGCTTCCCAGGCGCGGGGACCGCCTGCCCCGGGACCCAGGCGTGTGGGTCGTAGTGGCCACCAGGCAGCAAGAGAGGACACCTCCGTCCTTGAGAGGACGCTGCCTGCGACCTGCCCTGCGTGAAGCGGAGCCTCCAGGGGGCTTCGGGGGAGGGGCGGAGCAGACGAGGCCGCCTCTACCGGCGAGGAAGACGCCCGACCTCTGACTGGGGTATACGCTGTATGTGTGTGCACGTGCGTGCCCGCGTGTTTCATGAGTGTGTGCATGTGTGTGTGCGTACATGTGTGTGTGCACGTGTGTGAGCCATGTGCCCAAGGAAGCCTTAAGCCAAAAAACAAACATGAAGGGGTCCCTGGCTGTGTGCACCCACAGACCAAAGCATATACAATTCTCTGGGGGCACCCCCAAACCAGCTACATCCTCAAACTGGGCTGCACCCCAAACTGGGCTGTATCCCCAAACCAGCTACAGTCTCAAACTGGGCTGCACCCCCCAACTGGGATGTACCCCAAAAGTGGAATGCACCCCCCCAAAACTGCTGCACCTCCAAACCAGCTACGTCTTCATACTGGGCTGCATCCCCTAACTGGGCTGTACCCCCAAAGCAGCTCTATCCTCAAACTGGCCTGCACCCCCAAACTGGGCTACATAGTGTTACATCCAGTTAGGACAGAAGCATCTCAGACCTGCCTGCGCGCAGCTCTGGGCGGGGCCTGCGTGCTAACATCCAGGCCCCGCCCAGCTGTCAGTCACTGTGAGACACTCAGGAAGCCAGGCCTGCATCTCACGGCTCAGTCCCCTCAGCTGTTCCGTGGGACAGAGCCGGACCTCACGGACTGTTACGGAAACCCCAGCAGCTCCCGTGCAGAGCCTCCAGGAAGAGGCGAGAGCAGTCACTGGGACGACTGTGGCATCAGCGAGGAGACCGTGAGCTCCCGCAGGGGACAGGTTTCCAGAGCCCAGACTGCTCTGTTCCTGGTCCCAGCCCGCTGTGTGCACGCTGGGATGGAAGGACCGCAGAGGCTCATGCTAGAACCTTCCCCGCCCGGCCCAGCCCCCACCCCACACTCCCACTGGCTGTACAGACACAGCCGGGACCTCCCGAGCCCCGACTCCGGCAGTGGAGGCAGTAAGCTGTAGAGATTTGGGGTGACCGGGACCACACACTGAATGCCTCCTGCGTGCCAAGCAATTTACACACGTGGCCGCCTCGCATCCTGAGAACGACCCTACCAGGGGACGATCCTTGCACAGGGAGCCAACGTCACGGAGGGGGTGAGCTGGAGTCTGGCCTTGCACAGTCCCGGCCGTTTGAAAAGCACCGGCCACCGAGGCCCTGGCCCCCTGAGGGGCAGGACATCCGACCCCCCACCCGGCCCCAGGGCCCCGGCCTGCCGGGAGGCAGCCACGCTGACACCCAAGATCTGTGCCCAGACGCCCAGCGACGGCCCGGCAGCCACTTCTCAAAGTTTAATGTCTCAGCAGGTTTAGATTCCTCCTTTCAAAATACCAGAAGTAATTAGACCAGATGGACTAGCTGGGTGCCAACTTCGCTCCCTCCCTCACTTTTTTTTTTTTTTTTTTAAATCAAAGCCGTTTTCAGTTAAATGAGAACAAAAAATGCATCCAAAACCCATACATGAATACGGTATGTATACAGGATTTTTTTTTTTTAACACTTAGGAGTTTTTAACAGCTGAGTTCTTCCACTTCCCTTGCAGCCGGTTCCCGCCTGCTTCCTCTAAGCTGCTGCGAAGGCTGGGTGCCCAGGCCGCACCTGAGGGGACCAGAAATGGCTTCTGTGAGCCCCGGGACGTCCCTGTGCCCAGGGAGGGCGGCAGCGCGCGCGCGCGCACGCACACGCACACACACACACACACACACACACGCCGAGTGAGACTTGCGTCCCTTCCTTGCCGGACGGGACAGAGGTACCTGGTGATGGAGCTTCTGCGGGGGGAGGGAGGGAATGGGGTCCGGGGACCCAGGGGCGTCTGGGGGTGACAGGCACTGGGGAGGAGGAGGGACAGTGGGCAGCAGGCTGGGGGCAGGCCGGGGCCAGGGCCACAGACAGACTCCCAGACAGGCAGACGAGGCCAGGCCTGAACTTCCGCCTGACGTGGGGGCATCTGGGCATTCGGTCACCCGCTCACTCAACAACTCTGACTCTGCTGGGCCGGACCCCATCGCGCTCACTGGAGTGAGGGCCGCGAAAGCCCCCTTCGGGCCCCTGCTCTCGGGGAACCTCCAATGTCCAGTAGGAAACGTCGACGGTCGGAGCAACGAGGAGCGTGTGGTCCTGGGGCCGGGACTTTGGGACGGGAGAGAGGCAGGCGTGAGGCGGGCGACCGGGCGGGGCAGCGAGTCTCCCTCCGCCTCACCCACCGCCGCAGGACGGGCCGGCAACGGCAGCAGGTCACCAGGAGGCCACGACAAGGACAAGTGAGAATGGCCGGCAAGCCCAGGGCCCGGCTGGGCAAAGGCCCGGTGAGCACGGGGTGCCAACAGCGCGGGCCCCACCCCACCCCCTGTATGTACCCTGGATGGCAGAGACGGGCCTGATTTCGGGGTCTCCAGAGCCTTGCAGGGGGCTGGGCACATGGCGGCCATGGTGGGCCTCAGAGCAGGTGGCCTAACAAGAAGGCAAAGCCATTCAGTCTGACAGCGTCTCGTGGTGGTAACACGCGGAAGAGAAGCCAGTCCTCGTAACCGTGGCTTTGCCTTGAGTCTCCCCTTCCTGGCCTGCTTGGGGGAGCCCCCAATGCCGAGGCCAGCCTGGTCACACGGCTGCCTCCCAGGTCTAGCACCGAAAAGGCACCCCCCCGGAGTGAGCCCCTGTAAGCAGGGGGGTCGTCAGCCCCAGGCAGAGGGGCTGGGACGACACCCCAAGTCACACAGCTTGGACGTGAGTGCCCAACGGCCCAGTCGCTGCCGTTGCTGTGACTTTGGGGCCTGGTGACAGGGACCCTCCTCCCTGGGCATGCGGGTCCCAGAGGGGAGGAGCTCGGGGTTCATTTCATGGAGTCAGGGAAGCAGATGCAAGCGACTGGCCCACAACGCGGAGACTCGGTCAAACTCGCCCGGCAAGCGAGCCCAGGTCTGGCTTCCCGCCACCTGCTCCCGGCCCCAGACAGGACCTGAGGGACATCGGGCTGTGGGATGACAGCTCGCGTCCTGCAGTGAGGATGGGGCAGCAGGACCCAGTGAGTCAGCATCACCGGTGCTCAGCCACGCGGCCCCTCTCCTGTCTCTGCCCATGCCTCCTCTGGTCCCAGTTCAAACACCACCTCCGCTAGGGAGCCCTCCCGGATCTCACCAGGCCCTTCTCGGGGGGCCCTCCTCTGCCCTGCAGCCTCTCCCGCTCCCACAGACAGTGCTGAGCCCGGCTCTGGGTGTGCACCCAGCTGGGACAACAGGTAGGGGGGTCAAGGAGGAAGCGCCCCTCACACTCATGCCCCCGGTGTTCAGAACTGCCCGCGCTGGAAGCCACAGTCACCAAAAGCAGGGGCCACTGGGGGCTCAGGCACTCAACAGTTGGACCACAGTGAGGCCGACAGCCAGTCTCCAGGCCTCAGCCTCCAGCTGGCACTGGGGACCCCGGGGCTGGCCTGACACCCCGGCCTCCAGAGCTGGCTGTCAAAGGGGTTCTTCGGAGCCCCACTGTGGGGGTGCACGGGGCTGCTCTGGGGTGGAGGGGCATGGGACCCTGAGGGACTCCTGTTGGCCCCCAACCCCCACTATCCCCCTCCCCACCTGCTGGGCATGGCCAAGGCCACATTGGGGCGATGCAGTCTGCAGCCAATAACAAGGGTGATGTCTCTGCTCACGGAGGTCTCTGCGCAGGCGCCGGGCCCCCCAAACCCTCCCGACACCTCTGCAAACCCCCTCTGGGGAGAGGCGCCCTCACTCCCACTTTGCAGGAGAGAAAACTGAAGCACAGACAGGTTTTGCGCAGAGTCACGCGACCCATAAGAGGCGAGGCCAAGACTGGAGCTCAGCAGCGTGGTTCCAAAGCCATGCTGCCACCTCCATAGGATGTAACTTGACAAAAACAGGAGAAGGTGTGTGTGAGTGGGTAGGGGTGTGTAGGGGAGACAGGGTGTTGATGACTAGTCCAGACTCCCTGGCCGGGCGCCTGACAGCCGGCACATCGGCCCCTCCGGACCCCACCCCACCTGCCCCGGTGCCCACCTCCCCTCCAGAGCTTCCCCATGCCCAGCTCACCTGCGGGCCGATGCTCACCTGGCCCCCTAGGAGGGGGCTTTTGCCCCACCAGACCCCTTCTCCGGGTCTAATGATCTGCCAGGCAGACTCAGCTGCCACCTCTCCTCTCCTGTCCTTGGCACAGAGCTCGTCACATCCTCGATGCCCCATCGGTCCTCACCTGGGGCCTCACAGGCCACAGGGAGGGTTCATGGAGACCCCTCAACCAGGGCAGCCCAGGGGCTCCCACACACTGTTGTTTGTAGCAGCTGAAGCCCCTGCACCCAAATAGGCCCCCTGCCCACCCCCAGTCGCCCCTCAACCTCACTGCGTGTGCTGCTCCAGCTGACGGCACAGCCTCAGGCCCTGGTGCCCACCCTCCATGCCTGTGAGCCCCTGCTCCGCCCCCACGGCCTCCAGCATCAGGCCACACGTTCAAGCACATGCAGTCCTCCCTTCTGTGTATGGGCCCTCCTCACCCTGCCAGCACTTGGCACCCTGAGGCTACTGCCAGCTGAGCTGCTAAGGGCCAGTCAGTCTGTCCAGGTATAAAATGGGGACAACCAATCAGTCCCTACAGGCCTGAGTAAGGACTGGAGACAATGCTTACGGAGACTTCAGCCCAGGACCTGGCTTCCTGTAACTGCTCAGGGGTGATTTGCTACCACCATCACCCTCATCTTAATCATCACCATCACCAACACCATCATCACCATCATCACCATCACCATCACCATCACCCTCATCTTAATCATCACCATCACCAACATCAT
>PVKE010051322.1:0-10679 GCA_004027555.1 Craseonycteris thonglongyai
TCTAAATTAGTTTTCTTCTGAAAAACATAGCACTGAAGATTATATAAATAATTCCTTGTGTAGAAAGAATAGTATGGCACCTAAAAACATGATTCTGAATTAAAATTGAAGTATTTTCTAAATACAAAAGTACAATGTAAGATTAATAACTTGCATGAAGACAAGTGCATATGGAACACTAATTTTACTAGTTTTAAGTAAAATCTCTCAACTTTCTTATACCTCTAACTAACAGTGTTACTGTGAGAAGAATATAGTTGTTTAAATTGTTAAGTACCACGTGTCAAATTAATTTCAATTATACAATTCAAACATTATCTACCATATCAATTCATAATGAGAATAAAGAGCTACACGAGGATGTCTGTTGCCTTCAATGCAGCTTCACTAAGACGTCTCTGTTCATCTCTGTTGACATGTCCAACCAGGACTCCAAACTTTCAGCATTACATACCAACTTGTCTGCTGGCCCTATGCTGATTTTGATGAATCATGTTTTCATAGACAATATCCCATAAAATGAGAATAACTGATGCTATAAGGGCTATTGTGAGAATTAAATGAGTTAAAATATGTAAAGAGCTTAGAAGAGTGCCTGGCACATAGTTAATTGTCAACTAAATGTTGGCTATTGCTCCTGCTGTTACAAATATTATTTCTAATATTACTGTTACTGATATTGCTACCACTACTACTTCTATGGCTACTAGTACTACTACTACAATCTTACTACTAATACTATTAACATTAAGGCTACTGCTATTACTTCTATTACTACTATTTCTATTGCCATTATACCCTGACAGATGTACTTCTTTCCTACCTGGTGGGGAATCCAGACCGAATTGGAATGCTTTGGTAGAGAAGGGGCAGGCGGTTGGAGAATCACCTCCTCCCAGCTCCCCTCTCCTCTTAATTGTATGGTTTGCTGGATTCTCCCTGATTACATGAACTCTAACACAATGATTACCAACAGTTGACAAAAGCACTGCAGCAAATTTATATAGATCAGGGCCTCTGGGTTTTCAGGCTCTCCATCCTTCCTGCGATCCTTCTGATAGTCTGTCATTTTGTAAGATCTGCATTGAAATTCTCCCATAACATGAATAATAAAGAGGTTTGTTTTTTTTAATCGAGTTATTAACGGGTTAGAAGTATTGTATACGAGTATGTAGAAAATTGTAAAGATAAACCAATGATTAAATTTCTCAAAAGGGAAGGTAGGTGGGAGAGCTGGGTGCGGGGAGCAGGGAGGGGGAATCAAACATACGGTGATGGAAAGTGAGCTGATTCTGGGTGGTGAGCACATAATGCAATGTATAGACAATGTAATGTAGAATTGTACACCTGGAAACAATGTGATTGTTATCAATCAATGTCACCCCAATAAATTTAACAATGAAAGAAAATTTCTTAAAAGGACTATATGGGAAATGTCACTTTTTCTGTGTAAATTGACATCAAAGACAATTTTTTTTAAAAATTAACTTTTTCATAACAATTTGTATTTTCAATACAATCATTTTTAATATTAATTCCTCAAACCATCTCCCATAAGGTATGGCATCATCAAATAGTTTTTCACAGATGAAAAGTCTAAAGTGTGGGTTTGAAGCAATTTAAGAATGGGTCAAAATATGATTACACTTCAATCTCTGAGATGGTAGTATGCTATTACGTCAATTGAAGCCTGCTTGCCTCAGAGAGGTAAACAGAATAAATGAGTTAGCTTTTAGATTTACAAATAAACCAACAGTGGATCACAAACCAAGTTAGAGAGGCCTATTTGCATACATATAAGCAATATTAGAGTATACGAACATATACACAGCACATAAATGCACATACACATATGCATGAGAAGTGAACAGTAAGTAACTCTTCTGCCCTGATTTACTTTCAACCATCTCAATTTTATGATGGATTTTATAGTAGACATCACAGCAGATACTACCTCTTTTCCACCAACTTAAGACAACTTGTCTTTGTGATTTCTAACTCGGCCTGTCCAGCCTGCCTTTCCTATTGTGCTAATTCTGGGTGACCCAGATTGACAATCTTGGAGAAAAACTGCAAACAGTATGGCTATACAGATGGTTCTGCTGTAACATCAAGGTGACTGTGAGGATAAAATAAAACCAGTAGTTTAAAATTACAAGTGCCAAGTTCAAATTCATATAGGTCTCGTTATTTTAAATATATAGTTCAATCTGGCCTAAATTCATTGTAATCATATAGCTCCTCTTGGCAAGGTACAGCACAATAATCCATTTATTTTTAGGACAAGAAATTCCCAACAATGTGACAAAGTGTCCAGAACTGGCACATTTCTTGACAGAAATTTCCACTGAATATAAATAAAATCACTAGATTATCTAAGAGTAGGTTGTTTTACTTGCTGTCCGTATAAGTCATATACTTGTAACATATGAGGGATAGGTTTAGTAAAGTTTCAGAAGTATTATTTTTTGAAACAATACACTTTTTTAAGTACTTATTTTTATTTTATTTTTGACAAAAAGAGAGAGAGATACAGAGACAGAGACAGAGAGAGAACTGAACTGTGGGAACTCCCCAGTTCAGCATGTGGGTCCGCCTGGGCCAGAGCCGGGATTCGATCCTCAGTCCTCAGGGCTTCAAAGCGAGCACTTAACCTGCTTGAGCCATCCCAGCTTTCCCCAGAAGTATTATTTTTATCACTTACTTTGCTTAGTGTTTGTCATTAATCACTATCCCAAAATTATGCAATCACCGCTATTTCTCTTCTCTGATTTTCTGAACAACAGATTAGTTTTTATCCTTTTCTCTTCCCTCGGTCAAAAAATCCCACTACTACTTTCACCACCTCACATCTTCAGAAAATATTTCACTTGAATATTTCTTCCATTCTGAATAGGAAGTGCTCTTTCTCTGTATCAAACTTCTGAGGATCTTTTACTCTTCTCTGAAACTGGACTTGAAAAATCTTAAACATTTTTATTACCACTGTATTACTATTCTGAATCTATAAAATTATAAAAGGGCATTAATAAAATCATTTTATACATATAAGGGGATACATTATGCTTGTTATAGCCACTATGGAAGACAGTATGGAGGTTCCTCAAAAATTAAAAATAGAGTTACCATATGATCCAACAATCTCACTTTACTTTTAGGTATACATCTACATAAAATTTAAACAGAATATTAAAAGATATCTGCACTCCCATCTTTATTGTAGCCTCAGTCACAGTAGCCAAGATATAGAAGCAACCTATATTTTCAGCAATGAATGAATGAAAAAAGAAGATGTAGTATACTTGTATAGATGAGAATATAATCTAGCCATGACAAAGATGAAAGTCCTGCTACTGTGGCAACATGGATGGACCTTGAGGCATTATGCTAAGTCAAATACATCAGACTGAGAAAAACAAATAACACGGCGCAGCATGTGTATGTGAAATCTAGAAAAGACAAACTCAGAGAAATGACTTGAGTGGTTGCCAGTGGTTGGGGGGCGGGGTGGGGGGGGAGCAAATGGGGAGATGTTGCTTAAAGTGTACATACTGCCAGTTGTAAGATTAATAAGTTTGGGGATCTAATGTATACCATGTTGATATAATACCACATCTTATACTTGAATGTTGCTAATAGAGTCAGTATCAAATGTTCTTATCATAAAAGTGTATTAGTAACTATTTGATGAAATGGAAGTGGTAGCTAACACTTTCATAGTAATTATTTTGCAATTTATAAATGTATCAAATCAATCCACTGTACACCTTAAATTTATACAATGTTATTTGTCAATTATATCTCAATCAAGCTGGGACAAAATAGGAAACATTATGCTCAATCAGTCTATTACTTCAAAAGTTCTCCTTCAACAATATTAATGAGTAACTTTTTTTTTATTTTAAAATTCTTTAAAAATATTTTGTGCATGTTTAAGTAACAATGCTATATTTCTGTTTATTTATAAATTAAATGACATTTAGAGAATATGTCAAAAAAATAGTTTTCAAACCCTAATAATACCTTTTTCATCAATGGCAAAGTATTTTCAAACATTTTATAAGAAAAACGCTACATCATCTCACTGGTGACTAGGGAGAGATATTTAATCTTTTCACTCTTCATTTGTATGTTTAAAGTCTCCTAGATTAGGGGTCTCCAACCCCCAGGCCAAAGAACCAGACTGCACAGCAGGAGGTGAGCAGCAGGCGAGTGAGTGAGCTTCATTTACAGCGGCTCCCCATCACATTACTGCCTAAGCTCCACGTCCTGTCAGATCAGCGGCAGCATTAGAGTCTCATAGGAGTGTGAACTCTATTGTGAACTGTGCATGGGAGGGATTTGGGTTATGTGCTCCTTATGAAAATCTAATGTCTAATGATCTGAGGTGGAGCTGAGGCAGTGATGCTAGTACTGGGGAGTGGCTGCCAATGCAGATTCACATTAGCAGAGAGGTTTGATTTCACAGAGACCATAATAAATCAAATGCTTGCAGATCCATATCAAAACCCAAGCTCAGGGTTACCAATAATTCTGCATTATGGTGAGTTGTATAATTATTTCATTATATATTACAATATAATAATAATAGAAATAAAGTGCACAATAAATGTAATGTGCTTGAATCACACTGAAACCATCCCCCTCCCCTCCCCAGTATGTGGAAAAAATGTCTTCCACAAAACCGGTCACTGGTGCCAAAAAGGTTGGGGACCACTGACCAGATTAATTTTAGCAAACTTCACAGAACAATAGTTACTCCCTCCAGCTATTGTGCTTTTAATTTCAGTTATTAGAAAACAAGAGTAATGACAAAATATAAGTACTAATAAGTCAGTGGTAGAAAATAGGGAATGATAGTGGGTAATCAGATATCCCCTTGGATATAAGACAGTTTGCTACTTTTTAAGAACAGTTTTTATACAATAAAATGCAAGCTGTCTGCTAACAAGTTAATTTAACCAGTGGGTAAGACTACTATGCATTCTCAGGCCAATGACAACTCTGCTGAAAAAGAGCCAAAGTCTTCCAAACAGAGTAACCCTTGTTGCCTTTGTTTGAACTAGCTCTTTTGGATTTTCCAGGTTGGGCAGCTTTTCACAAGTTGGGCGGTCACAAAAATCTAACCTGCAAGATTGAACTGAAAGCATAAAACTATCGAGATATGACATCAAATAATTATGATACAGAAATTAGCATAATGACAATAACTGGGTATAATTTTTTTGCTGAGTTTATTCATGGCTTTACTTTATATTGAAATCTGATCATTTTAAAGAGTTGCAGACAAATCTACTTAGATCTAACATGCATATCTGCATGCAATAATATATATTAATTGAGCCTAAATATTTCTTGTTAGTTACTCTGAATTGTTTTAACTAGTTATTTGGTATATGGATAATAACTAAATTAATATTATGGCATAATGTTACATTTTAATTTATCCTATCAGATTTATAAAGTTTAAAAGAGAACATGAGCATTGTAAATATATAGCAGTAGTATACAATTTCTTTTCAAGCTAAAATGTATTTAACAAAAATACTCAAGTCAGTAAATGTTTACTGAAATATGTGCTAGGTTCTACAATGAATGCAAAAATAAGGTAACCAGTGTCCAAACTTTATCTGAATAATTTCTGCAAAATTTGAGGTCCATTTATTTTTGAAATGGAAAAGACCATTAAACTTAAGTAGTATGTTTTAAAATGATAAAATTCACCCTAATACATTTAACAATTAATGATAAAAAAAATGTCTATTGCTATCTGAGTTTTAAGGAAATTTCAAATATGCCTTACAAAGAAAGCACATTTGGGAATGTATTTCTATGTACTTCTGGTGAATTGCCCAAAGTTACTTAAGATTCACAAGCAAAAGGGTTAAAAATTAGAACAAACTAATGAAAGTGTAAAGGTAGTGGGGGAAAAACAAACAAACAAACAAAAAACAGGCTTTGAGGGCTAGATGGCCTTTTTGCAGCTCTTGGCAAAAGGTACAAAATGAAAGGCAATCTCCAGTGCTGAGAAAAATGCAGACATGAGTTAATAGTGGTTAAAAGTTGGTAAATATTACCAACTTCTTAATAAATATCTCTCCTAAATATGCTATATTTAATGACTTATGGTGCAAAAGACATGACCAAAGCAGAGCCATAAAAGAGGCTTTCATACTAGGAAAATAATTTATACAACAAACACAAGGGTAGTCATTCCAGCTGGCGTGCTGCTATCCATCTTAATTATCGTAATAAATGAACCACTGGCCACTACTTTTAAAAGACTATGAAAAACTGGAGGGTTACCAAACGATCAGAAAGAAAAGCTTTATGTTAAAATAAAGTGATGATGAAACTGTAAATCAGGCCTTAATGCTGATGTTACATGTTTACTGCGCTAAACAAGGCAGTTTTGTCTTTGAAAATTATACTGTATCTATCCGAACTTGCAAATATCTGAATAATTTGATAAGCAACTATAAAATTTGTGCACTATTCACACACCAGATTGCATTTATAGAAAGCGTTTTTATTATTGGCAATAACTACACATGGGGTCCTGAAGTGGGTGTGTGTCAGCAGAGTGTAGACCCATTAGAAACCTGGTGGGTAGACAGCATTGCCTTTCTCCAGTACAGTTGTTTCAAAGTGTGGTCCCAGGACCAGTAACATCAGCAATACATGGGAACTTGTTAGAAATAGAAATTCTGGGCTTCACATGAGAAATATTGAAAAAATCAATCTGAATCTCTAGAGGTTGGGCCACATATCTATGTTTTAGCAACCTCTCCAGGTGGTTCTAATGTGTGTACAAGTACGAGAACAATCACTCCACTAAAATTAAATCTTCATGGGACCATATTATACTTGCTTCTGTAACCTCAGCACTCATCTCATCCATAACAGGCACTCAATAAATATTTGTTAAATTAATTAATTAAAAATAAAGTTTTTTCTTTAAAAATATAAGTTTAAAAGGTATTCCCTAGACCATTATTTTAAGGTATTGTTAATGCTGGCAAATGACGACTTCATTTATGGAACATTAGTTAAACTTTTTTAAAAGCTTAATTAAAATGGGTGAATTCTTATTCAAATTCAGAGTCAGTTGTTCTTGAAAAACACAATGTTCTTTAAAAAGTTATTGTGACAATCATATAATTAGTTTTGAATTCATGGATGGGTAGTTCATTGGCATTTTATAGTTATTGCTGGAAAAGATCATTTCAGGCAAGATTGGCCTTAAAATAGAATCTATTGTTTATCATCTATAACTGGCATAAATAATGTTTTTAATTTAATTATCCCTTTAAATATTAGCTATCACTTCTTGTAACTCAGCATAACATAATATATACATAAAGTTTTATATCACAAAACAATTCCAGCACACTCCAAAGGTTCAATTCATATATACATGTGTACAACCTGCAAAAGATATACCAGTACTTTATTTTTCCAAAAATCATTGTCTATAGTGAATGAGTACAAATAAAAACATAAAAACAATAGGATTTGTATCTGTAATCTCTAAATTCATATTGCCAGTTAACTAAGGAAACAAGCGTGAAAAGGAAAATTTATGAACCCCAAGGAGCAGAGTAATGGCCATCATAATTTCACAAAGTACAATTTTAGAAAACACACTCTTATTGTATTTTTGTTTGAATTATAAACTTTCAAAGAAAATGGGAAATTAACACATTTTGGGCAAAAATGCATTTCAGCTCTAGAACAACATTTAATATAGTACCACAAAAATGTTACTTTAAAAAATTAATTCAATTCATCTGTAAGAGGAAACATGTCACCATAAGCTGAAAATTGTCTGAAAGCCAAGAACTAGAAAGTTAACAAATATTTTAATGCTACCTAATGATATACACACTCTTTATATAAAAATTACTACTGCACATGGTGATATATAACAAAAGGACTATAAAAATGCTAAAAAAATGAATCCAGAGGTCTTAATCTTTGGAAAGGAATGATAACCCATAAGGGGACAATCTCTTTTCCAGAGTGCCCATTGGGGTTAACAATGCCAATAACTGCTGACACCATGAGCATAAAGAACAGGAAGACAAAACAAAACAAAACAAAGCAAAACAAAGAATAAAAGAACCAGGCAGTGGTAAAGCTATGATTCCATGACATTTTAACTCTTAGGTAGTAGATATTCCTAAAGAGTATCCAAAATTATTAATTCAAGTTCAGTACAATTTTGCTTAAAATCTGAATGTTTCTAATGCATTTATTGAACTTTTGGTTTTTATCTCTGAGAAAGAAGCCTAACAAGTTTCTAAGCACTCTGCTCCCATTCTTGGCTCTCCCTCTTTCTCCAATTTTAATACTTCCCTCAATTAATCGCCATTTGCTTTCAAGTTTGGTTCTGCTGTTTCGACTTGTTCCTTTTTATCTGTTGGCCCACACATATATTTAGACCTCTTCTATTTCAAAAATTCTCAAGAGAATCAAAACCATTATCTCCTTAACCTCCTCTTTCTCTCCTTATGATCACTAAGCTCCATTCTCTGGCTGCATTATATTCCAATAACTTGTGCAACAGCACCCTTTGAATGCAGATACTCTATCTTACTCATTTTTATCCAGTATAATATCTATATGCAATAGTTTCCTTATTATAGATATTAAATAATTATTAGGTGAATTAAATTAAATTTTAAAAGTGCTATGATAAGCAAATACTATTTTGCCTATTCAGTCCTTTCAGTTATCACAGCCCTAGTTTTCATGAATCTGCACAGAGATCTGTCAACTTTACCTCCTCCATTTATAGTTAATTGGTCCTAAGTCGGTACCTGACACAAAATAAGCCAATGAAAATACTTTTGGTACAAAATTGGAATTGAAATAAGGCAAACCAACCTACTTAATTTATTAAATGTAAGAGAACTAAATCCAGAAACTATAGACCGTCATCTGGCATTAGAATCAAAATATATGAGTAATGTCAGAAACAAAAAGGCAAAGAAAGAATAGAGATGCTGAACTACCAGAAAAAAAAAAGATAAAGTAGCTACAGAAAATCCTCACAGATTAATCATCACCCTAAATATAAATAGACTGAACTCACCAATAAAAAGCTACAGAGTAGTGGACTGGATGAAAAAACAAAAGCCAACCATATGCTGCCTTCAAGAGACACACTTCAGCTACAAAGACAAATATGGACTCAAAGTGAAATGGTTGAAAACAATACTCTAAGCAAATGGCACCCAGAGAAAAGTGGGCTTAGCCAGATGTCGGGATTAAAAATGTAATAAGAGACAAAAATGGGTATTTTATAATGATAAAGGGAGCAATACAACAAGAAGACATAATACTTAACATATATGTTCTTAATTAAGGAGCACTGAAATATATAAAGCAACTACAAACAGAACTAAAAGGAGAAACTAACTAAAACACATTGGAATAGCTTACTTAAATATGTCATTGACAACTATTAATAAATAATCCAAACACAAAATCAATAAGGAAATATTAGCCTAAAATGACATATTAGAGCAAATGGATGTAATTGAAATTTATAGAGCATTTTATCCTATAATATCAGATTATATATTCTTTTCTAGTGCACATGGAACGTTTTCAAGGATACACCATATATTTGAACACAAAATTAGCCTAAGCAAATTTAAGAAGATTGAAATCATACCAAGCATAGTCCCTGGCAACAACGGTTTGAAATTGGAGGATCAACTGCAAAAAGTAAGCTGGAAAAGCCACAAATATGTGGAGATTGAACAACATGTTACTAAAAAATGACTGTGTTAAAAAAGAAATAAGGGAAAACCGGGATGGCTCAGTGGGTTAAGTGCTCACTTTGCAGCGCTGGGGATCGAGGATCGAATCCCAGCCCCAGCCCGTGTGGAACCATATGCTGAACTGGGAGCTCCCCCAGTTCAGTTCTCTCTGTCTCTGTATCTCTCTCTCTCTTTCTCTCTCTTTCTCTCTCTCTCTCTCTCTCTCTCTCTCTAAATAAAAAAAAAAATATATATATATATATATTTAAAAACAAATAAGGGGAAGCTGGGATGGCACAATGGGTTAAGTGCTCGCTTTGCATCCCAGGGACCAAGGATCAAATCCTGGCCCTGTCCCAGGTGGACCCATATGCTGAACTGGACTGTGCTTCCCATGCAGGAGGCCCCCGGTTTGGCTCTTGGTTCAAGGAGGCATGCTTCCTATGCTGGAGGCTCCCAGTTCACTTTATGCCCTGCACTGCCCGCCACCCTTCTATTTAAAACAAAACCAAATGGAAAACTGAGGACACCACTGTGGAGACTGCGCTGAGCACTCCTCCTTCTCTCTGTCTCTTTTTGTCTCTGTCTCTGTCAAAAACAAGAAAATAAATCTTAAAAAAAAAGAAAGAAAAGGAGATATCGAAAGATTCATAGAAACAAATGAGAAAAATTACATTGTATCAAAATTATTGGAATACTGTAAAAGCAGTATTAAGAGGGAAATTGATATTATTACTGGCCTACCTCAAGGAACAAGAAAATTCCCAAATAAATAAGCTAACTATACATCTTACAGAACTAGAAAAAGAAGAACAAATGAAACCCAAAGTCAGCAGAGGGAAGGAAATAATAAATTACAACAGAATTAAATGAAATAGAGAACAACAACAACAACAACCCCCCCCCCCC
>PVKE010051323.1:0-10696 GCA_004027555.1 Craseonycteris thonglongyai
CATGTAGCACCAGTCCATGCAGGCCCAGGCCCATGCAGCCCCAGCCCATGCAGGCCCAGGCCCAGCCCATGTAGCACCAGTCCATGCAGGCCCAGGCCCATGCAGCCCCAGCCCATGCAGGCCCAGGCCCAGCCCATGTAGCCCCAGTCCATGCAGGCCCAGGCCCATGCAGCCCCAGCCCATGCAGGCCTAGGCCCAGCCCATGTAGCACCAGTCCATGCAGGCCCAGGCCCATGCAGCCCCAGCCCATGCAGCCCCAGCCCATGCAGGCCCAGCTCCAGCCTGTTAAGCCCCAGCCTGTGCAGCCCCAGCCCCAGCCCGTTAAGCCCCAGCCTGTGCAGCCCCAGCCCCAGCCCCAGCTCATGCAGCCCCAGCCGGTGCAGGCCCATGTGCTGGGCTGTGGCGCAGCTGGTGGCAGTGAAGGTTCATGCCTCCCATGCGGGAGGCCCAGTTCAGTTCCCACCCCTCGTGGCCCCCATCCACCTGTGTGGAATGAAACTATATCACAACTAATGATGTACAACTATGGAGACTGCTCTGGACCCTCCCCATTACCTCTCACCCCTTAAAACAATAAATCCTTTAAAAAATAGTAATAATAAAAATAACAAGTGTTGAAGAGAATGTGGAAAGATTGGAACCCACATACAGTGCTGACTGGAATGTAAAATTTCTAGGGTATAGCAGAAAGAAATGAAAGCAAGTACTCATAGCAACATTATTCATAATTGTCAAAAAATGGAAGCAAACCAACTATCCAATGACAGATGAATGAATGAACAAAATGTGTTATATACATATGAAATATTATTCAGCCTTAAAAAATGAAATTCTGACACATGCTACAATATGGATGAACCCTGAAGATAACTGTTAAGTGAAATAAGCCAGTCACATAAGGATAAACATTTATGATTCCACTTATATGAGGTTCCCAGAGTGGTCAAATTCATAAGACAGAAAGAATGATGGTTGCCAGGGGCTGTGGGTAAAGTGAAATAGGGAGTTAGTGTTTAATAGGTACAAAATTTCAGTTAAGGAGTTGAAGAGAGTTCTGGAGATGGATTGGTAGATATGGCTGCACAACAATGTGAATGTACTTAATGTCACAGAACAGTACACATAAAACTGGTTAAAATGGCAAATTTTACATTATGTATACTTATTACAGTAAAAACAAAAATACCGGTAACACCTGCTATGCATCATTTCTATAGACTTTATCCTAGTCTATAAGATCTCATCTCTTCATACTCAGGTAATGGCAAACAGCTACTATTGCCCCTTGTTCGTTCCATCCTCCTCATTCTAACTAACATATTTTTCTGTGTAACGCCCCCATATATAAGATGACCCCTCCTTTTCTAACCCAACATTAAGAAATCAATACATGGGTTACTCCCATGTGTAAGGCAACCCCCAATTTTTGGTCTAATAATTTTAGACAAAAGTATCATCTTATACACAGAAAAAATATAGTAATCTGCAGATCACTGACAGATTCATCTTGCTGGTTTATCACATTAATATCTGACCTCTAAACCTTCAAAAGCTCTCCCTTTCTTGCAAAAGAGGATAAAAATCTAAGTCTCCTCAATCCAGTACTCAAACTCTTCTGTAGACAGATATCCTTCCAATAGTCTTGTTTTCCTTTTAGTCTCCCAAAGACATTCACTGTCAGCTCATCCTAGTTTCCCTCTGTTCCCCTCCCCCAAAATTAATCTCTGCAGAATACTCTTGCTTTTACCTCACAAAGTAACTGCTCCAACCTCTCTGTAAATCTAAAACCTCATAGGCTAGCTCAAGTCCCAAGTGTTCCAGGAAGTTCTTTAGACTCCTGAGGCCGCATTCATCTCCCTCTAACCAGAACACCTACAGCACTCTTTGTATGGGTAGTACAAAACTGTCTTCCTAGACTTATAGAGGTACATCTTAGCTTTCATGAGGGCACCTAGTAAAATGCAAAACACAAAGCAGATCCTCAATGATTACCTGTGTGATTGAACACAAGGTACAATGTTGGATGTGTTTCATTTGACTACCGTAGATTATGAAATCAGAATCATTTGATATTACTGTAATTTCTGAAGGTTAACCTGTGACACACAACAAAGAAATTTACTGTGATTCAACAAGACACAGGAAACCAGATGGTATAACATGGCAAACACAACACTGGTGTTTTAAATCCTAAAATTAAGAGTGATAACGAAGATCTTGTTTAAATGCTGGTGTTGGGGCACAGACAATACAGCAGTTTAAAGTTCTGTGACTGAATATTGATTTATGTTTAGCTGAATGCATGCAAGAATGAGCCATGCTATAATTGTGCAAAATGTAGTCGCAGTCCTATGAAAACCCTAAATGAAATAAATATCAGTCAGTTTTTATTAAATTCAGGTTAGAAAAAAAATGATCAGTTACATATGGTAACTGATGGTAACTGTCAGAATCAGAGCAAGGTCTCTCATTTCTGCTTTCAACTTCATTGAGATGTAGGATGGAGATAGGTACTGGTCATGAGAATGCATTCGATGAATGAGCTGTTCGGGAGTATAATGAGAGCTCTTTAAATGGGGTGGAGAGAGGCCAAGATCCTAGTTTGGTCCAATCCCTGTCCAGCTATAAGGACCCACAGCAAGTCACTTATCTCCCTGGGCCTAGTTTCCCAGCTCTAAAATAAGTCACTAAAGGTTTTTCTGACTCCAAAATTCCAAGACAAGCTTAACCACAGCTACCATTTACATGTATGATTCCCACAATTTTAAATCTTCCGCTTTTCTGAAAGTAATTTATTTCAGTAATTAAAAGAAATGGATACTATTCAAAGACCGAAGATTCTGTTAGGTGAAAACACTAGGTAATTCTGTAAAAATGCTGATGTCTTCATTCTACTACAATGTTGTAGCAGGGGGAACAGTGTTATGGTGAAGGTAACCAAGACCGCTTCTGTAAACGAGGCCTGATCCAGAGTGCTCACTACCTGGCTTGGTATGTGAAGACATGCTATTGTAGTTCAAATCAGACACAACACTCCTCACAGCTTCCGCAAAACAAAACAAAATGTGAGAAAGTTTTCATACTCGGGGTGAGGGTAGTAAACAGTTGTGCAAATAAGACACCGAGACATGCACGCTGCTAGCCGCTGAAGTACTCCAAGCACAGACTCCTTTATCGAATATCCAGTACCGTCTCGCTTCCAACCTGTCCAAACGCAATTCCATTTGCTCCCGAAACAGAAACACCCGGACGACCTAACTTCTCCCCCTGGGGGCAGCCATCCACAGGCCTGCTCCCTCTTCAATCCCGGCCGGCCGTTCTCCAGTCCACCCGGGGCAGTCACAGCCTCGCAGCGGGGTAGACGCGCGTCCGAGCATCGGGAGAGGTTTCCCGGAGTCCTGAGAGCCGCGGGTCCCGCCCCTCGGAGCCCGGAGTCGGCCCGGCGGCGACCACCTAGGGCCGCTCTTGCCGCCCCGAGCGCGACACCTCGCGCCGCTGCCCCCTCGCGCACTGCCCAGTCGGCCTCCCTGAGCGCACGGGGACCGGCCAATCCGCCGCGTTCGCCTCAGCCCCTTCCCCGCCGACCAGCCGGCGACTCCCGCGGCGGCCAGGGCCCAGCACGGCCCCCTCACCACCCAAGCACACCCCCTTCCTCGCCGGGACGCCCCGCGACGCGCCGGGCACAACCTCGGCTCCCAGCCTCAGAGACCCTGAGAGCACTCACCCCGGAGGCTCCTCCCGCCGCTGCTGCTGCTGCTGCTGCTGCTGCTGCTGTGGCTGCCGCCGCTGGGACCGCGGCCGTCGCCTCCGCCGCCTTCGCCACCAGCACCACCGTCCGCAGCGGCACCAGCACGCCCAGCCATCCTCCTCCCTCGGCCGCCGCTGCCGCGCTCCCCGCTCCTGTCAGTAGCTCAGGATCCGGGACTGCTCCAAGTCCCCCTCGCCGCCATTTTGACTCCAGAGGGAGCAGGAGGGGCTCGCCTCAGCGCGGCCCTGGGACGCCTGCGCAGCGCTGCGGCGCCGGCCCCAGCCCCGCCCACCGCTGGCGTCACGGCGCCCGGCGTCACGTGGGCTGCCGGTGGCGCGCACGCTCGGCCCGAGAGGCGCGTTCCCGGGGCCCGAAGCCGTCGCAGGGACTAGTGACAAATCAATAAGTGTATTAGATTGGAATTATAACTACGTTATGGACCGACCAGTGGCACGGATTCGTGCTTTACGTTTGGTGGCCGGCATCCTGACTGATAACACCGCGCATCGGCTTTAAAGAGACAGCGCTTCCGCCAAGTCCTTTCTGACATTCTTAGTGTTTCAGTGGCTTCTTGGCCGTTTAACTTAAGCCGTGTTTGCGTGGTACTTTTAGAGACAATCACCTTTGCTAGCTGTGGAGTAGGTTTAAAAAAAATCTTGAAAAGTTTTTCTCAACAAGATACCCCCATACAGGAGGGACAAAAATCGGTGAGAGCCCACAGTTGCCACTCGGGGAAACCACATCTCTCTTCCCCTAGATGCCCCTTGTCTGGAAGCGTGCAAAGAGTTCAGCGGTGCAATCACAAAACGCCTTATATTTATGGAGCGCCTCACAGTCTCAAGACACCGTCAAAGAAAAATCTACATTTGAACACTAAAACTACTCTTTGAGACAGAGTAGGTATCATTATCGTTGTTTTACAGCTAAGGCGATAGGCTTCAAAATAGCAGGTCGTCTGTTTGCCCAGGGGGTACACACAGCAATAACACGTGGGCAAGCCAAGACGAGAACCCAGACATTCTGACGAGTCACCTAGTCATTACCCTCCAGTTTTCCCATAGGTCTTAGCAATACAAGATGTACTAGTGCATGCAGATTTATTGGAAAACCTCTTTAAAGTTATTTGCATTGTCAATCTCTACCCACCCTTGAGAAACAAGTTTTCTAAGTCACAGCGTGTTTCTGTTGTTCTCAAACCACTTCTAAGCTTCAAAGAACTAGCAATTTCAAATTTTGTGATCTATTTTTAGCCATCTCTTGGTCCTTTATTTTTAAATACATATTATATCTAGTTGGAGGATTTAAGGTGGTTGTTTTTTTTTAATATCCTTCAATGGAAAGACTATCTCTGAATATAATACTTGCTTTAGTCTGTACTTTCTTCAAGTTTTTTTATCTTTCTTGTGCTTATTCATCACCTTCTTACTTCCTTGACAAGATACGGTATTTCTTTCCCATGTGTATTCACCTTTTCCCCCTTTCACCTCATGCGTCTCCAACTTATCCCAGTCCTTGAAGGTTTGGAGATTGTAAACAGAGATTGTAGTAGTATTCCCTTGTCTGAAAAGGATCCCCTAGATGGTAGGGTCCTCTTCAAATGGATACACAGATGTCGACAGTAGACAAGACATGCATGGAAAAGTGAGAAAATACAAGGGAAACTGGCACATCTAGTTAGAGCAAAGGATTGGCTTTGGATGCTCATCTCCTATTCCCGTTCGTTATACTTCCACTAAATGAATCTTATCTATGAAAGGAACCAAAGTTTTGCCACACTGAAGATGCCTTTTTGGGATATTGATTTTAAGTTGTTTATTAAGAAACAAAAGACTCAAAGGACCTTTGACCAGCCCACCCCAGCTTTCCTGCCTAAGAGATTCAGACAGAAAAACCTGCTTCCTGAATCTTCGGATGTTTACCTTAGCCTAATTTGAATTGAGTATAGTAAATAGGAGAGCTTCAGGCAGGGGCCTATTAGCTACGGTAGATACCCGCTGTGTCTCATTGTTTCTGAGTTGCCTAGAAAGAATTTCCTGCCTTGCATGTTCTGCTATTCCTCAATCACCTGTAAATTGCCCATTCTCACTTCTGAAATCTAAGACCGTAGTCCCATTCTTTTCTCCATTGTCCAAAATGTCATATATTCCCATGTCTTATATACTCAATGTTGCCTCCCTGTCTTTGAAATTTTCACGCTTACGTGAATTACCGATGTGCATGTATTAAAATGTGATTTTTTTCCTGTTAATCTTTCTCTGTTAATTCAATTATTAGCCCAGCTAGAAGAATTTAGAAGGTGGAAGGAAAAGTATAATTTTTTTTAGTCCCCACACTACATAGTTTAGGATTTACATATCTATGAACCAAAAGATTTAGCTTTGCCGGTTTTTGTATTTTATAGAATTTAAGATGTTGTTACTTTATGTCTCACTAAGAAAAAATATGTTAACTAAATCACAATGCAGCAATAAGAGGTCAACAATTATAAGACAACAAATTTTAGCATTGTTAAAATTGTAAAAAAAAAAGTGCATGTTAGAAAGGATGAAATATATGTGGAATTGTCTTATATGATTACTTTTGTGTCTTGCTTCTTTGGCTTAATATCGTATTTGTAGATTTATCCATGTTTTTTATAGGTCAAGTTCATTTAATGCATGCGTATACCACATTTTTTATTCATGTTATTATTGAGGGATATTTGGGTTGTGATCGGTTTTATTTTTTTTTATCTTATTTTATTGTTTGAGACAACGTGAGAGAGAGAAAGAGAAGGGGGGAGGGCGCAGAGCAATCTCCGTAGTTGTACATCATTAGTTGTTGCATAGTTTCATTCCACACAGATGGAAGTGGGGCCGCGTGGGTGGGAACCGAACTGGTGGCCTGCATGGGAGGCAAAAACCTTCGTCTCCATCCCAGTAGTTACCAGTTGCACCACAGTTCAGCATATGGGTTTGCATGGGCCAGGGCAGGGATTTGATCCCTGGACCTCGAGGTTGCAAGGCAAATACTCAACCTGCAAGCTATCCCAGCATACCTTTGTGATCAGTTTTTGACTCATATAAACAATGTTGCTGGGAACATTCTTATTTATAGTTCCTGGTGCACAAGGACATAAGTTTTTGTATACATATTGTAAGGAAGCGACACGGGAGATCGAGTGGCTAATCAAATGCGAGCCTTTATTGGGGTGGGGGGGGCTCCCGGACAACATTCTTCGGCCCCCGGAAAGGAGATGGAAAGGAGATGGGGGCCGAAGAATGCGCACTCTGGGAAGGGAGTGAGTGGGTTATTTAGGGCTCTGGGGTGGGGGAGAGGCGGATCAGGTGGCCAACGGAAGTCCCGCCTTCGAAAGTTCCCAGGCAGGTTACAGCCACTTGGAAAGTCCCCTTTGCCACATCCTATTTGCCTGGGCCCCCGAGGCCCACCGACCTTATACATATATATACCCAAGAGTGGATTTGCTGGGTCATAGGACAAGCCAATTTTCACCTTTTCTAGGTCATGCCAAACTGCTTCTCCAAATGATCCTTCCTATTTTTACTTACACCAGCAGTATAGAGAGTTCCTATTAATCCCTATCCTCAACAATGGAACTCTCTTTTTTTATCTTTACCAATCTGAGTAGTCTAGTGGTGGTATCTTATTGAAGCTCTAATTTGTACTTCCTTTGTATTAATATGGTTGAACACCTTTTAATTTGTCTTATTGGAATTTCCTCATCTGTTCAGCTCTTTCTCCCATTTTCTATTTGGTTGTCTTTCTCTTCTTGAATTGAAGGAATTATTTATGTATTCTGGACATAAGCCCTTTCTTGGTTTTATGTATTGCAGATATCTTTTCCCACTGTATGGCTTATCTTTTTGCTCTCCTTTTTGCGTTTTTTTTTTTTTTTTTTTTTTTTTTTTTTTTTTTTTTTTTTTTTATTTTTTTTATTTTTTTATTTTTTTATTGTTTTTGACAGAGAGAGAGAGAGAGAGATACAGAGACAGAGAGAGAACTGAACTGGGGGAACTCCCCAGTTCAGCACATGGGTCCGCACGGGCCGGGCCGGGATTCAATCCTTAGTCCCCGGCGCTGCAAAGTGAGCGCTTAACCCACTGAGCCATCCTGGCTTCCCCCTTTTTGCGTTTTGATGAACTGACATTTAGATTTTATATGTATGTATGTATGTATTTGTGTGCTCTTCTAACTATATTTCAAGTTCTTTCCAAAACAAGTCCTTGTGAACCCCCAGGTTCAAGTATGCCCTTGGGCTTGGCTCACTGCTGTCTTATAGTCATTCTTGGGTATTCATTCACCAACATTAAACCCCTGGGTAGAAGATGTGATGAAACTGGACCCCTCCTCCATGGCAAGTGTTTTGCTGATTTCAGAGGTGCCAGCAGCAGCCAAAGTGGAAAACACTGGAACTTTTCCTTTAGAACTGGGCTGTGAGGAGAAATGCCTGCCAGGAACATCGCCATCTTTGCCCTGACCCTTCTCCTCCTGTTTCTGAAGAGATAGCAGAAAATAATCGTCTTTGAAGATACTGGATCATAATTCGAAAAAACAAAAATACATGCTTCCAATGCAGTGTGCTTTCAGATAGTCTGGGTTTATTTAGTTCAGCTGTGGAATGAGCTGATTGATGCATT
Organism: Craseonycteris thonglongyai; assembly: GCA_004027555.1. Taxonomy (NCBI): domain Eukaryota; kingdom Metazoa; phylum Chordata; class Mammalia; order Chiroptera; family Craseonycteridae; genus Craseonycteris; species Craseonycteris thonglongyai. The sequence goes on from PVKE010051323.1 coordinate 8,386, forward strand.
TACCTAGATGGCCATGTGAGTCCACTTGATTTTCGGTAGTGTTGACAGGCCACTGAGAGATGGAAAAGGCACAAGAACTCTGAGATCTCCTAGAAATTCTTCCCCAGGAAGGCAATTTCATGAATGAGGTCTTCCAAGCAAATGACACTAAACTTCCCCAGGTGCTTCTGAATCATGGCGTTGTCTGTCAAAAGGATGATTTTATTCTTGACTTTGGCTTGTTCATGTTTCAAGATGAATTCCCCGACAGACTTCAGATTTGGCAATTCCCAGGTCACATAAGGTTCCATTGCACTCAGCATTTTTATGGTTTAGGAGGTCACTTTGACAAAAACACCACTGAAAATCTTCAAGCGAAGCCTTGCAATGGCCCTCTGTACCATTAAGCTCACTCCATTAATCCTTTGGATGTGTACAAACAGAGGCCAAGAAATGTTCATCTGGCACTTCCAAAACACGAGGTTTTAGTGGACTGAGGCACTTTGTGTAGAAACCATTCCAGTTGTTTAAACCTGAGCTCTTATCCTTTCCTTTGCTCCTTTTTCAAAAGTGCCTGCCTTACCTGGGTGGATTTGAGAACCTGATAAGCCTCCCTCTTTTTCAGGAGATTTTCTGCAACCAAAGGCATCTGTTTTTCCTTGTTCTTCCTCCACGATCTTTCCAATGCTGTGGCTCTGAAGTTCATTTTAAATGTAGTTGAAGCCATGTGTAGGGAGGGCAAAACTTTACCCTCTTAGGGTTTCTAGCTGGGACTGAGAATTAAATCAACATAAACAGATTGACAAGAGAAAGGCACACATAGTTTTACATGTGCATGGGAGTCCCCCTAGGAAAGTGAAGACCCAAAGAAACAGAGCTTGCTTTGTTGGACAAAACAACTACTATAGTTGGACAAAGAGTAGTAAATTGTGAAAATGTGACAAGACAAAGGGGCCTGGGCCAGAGCAGTTAATCATGGAGAAGTGATTAGGAAAATAAGGGTTAATTTAACAAGATTTTTTTGGTATAGATTTCCCCAATCCTTGATTTCTATCTCTGGTGATAAGAATGTTTTTTTCCTCTTGGTATGTGGAGGACATCTTTCATATCTTTCAAGGTACCAGACACTATCCTGGGCACACAGGCACATGTATTTTTATCTCTCTTCAGCTTTTAGACTCTAGGGGATTCAGAAAAATACTTGGAAATAGTATCATTATAAGCAAAACATCAGAGAAATTAGAATTTTTCTTTTCTTCATAGTTTCAAAAACCCAGCTTCCATATTGTATTTCCAGAAATATGAGCTTAGGTAAGGGCTTTGGTAGAAAAGAAAAGGACAGATTAGAGCAGGGGTTCCCAACCTTTTTATACCCTAGGGCCCATTCTAAAATATCGGTAGGGCGGCGGGCACCAGCTATTTCTAAGGATATTTATTATTGAACAAGAATAAAAAATAATAATAAATAATTTTAAAATAATAAATTTATTGTACAAATTATATACACACAAAGAAACATATATACAAAACGTAATACAAAGTAAATAAAAAACACGTATAATAAAATCATTTAAGAAAACATAAAAAAAAACAATCTGTCAGTGTGATCTTTGGCATTGCATTTCATTGGCCAGTGCCTCGTAATTAGGAGAGTATGACGACAACCCTGTTAGCAAACAATTATTAAGATGCTCATCGGTAAGTCGAGCTCTATATCGTGATTTTATTAAATTCATGTTTAAAAACAAAGATTCGCATAAATACGTTGACCCGAAAAACGATTTGATTTTTATATGCCGCTTTTTTAAAAAATGGGAACCTTTCTTTGTCGACTATGTTCCATAAGTCCTCTGATACTAAGGATTTTATCAAAATATCGTTCTTTTTTTTTTTTTATATTTATAGAGAGTAATTATTTTATCTTCAGTGCATATTTATTTCTATTTTACTTTTGACAGATAGAGAGAGAGACAGAGATAGAGACAGCTAGAGAACCGAACTGTGGGAACTCCCCAGTTCAGCATGTGGGTCCTGCCTGGGCCGGAGCCGGGATTCGATCCTCAGTCCTCGTGGCCTCAAAGCGAGCGCTCAACCCGCTGAGCCGTCCCGGCTTTCCCCAAAATATCGTTCTTAAGGTTCAAAATTTCTAACTCTAGTTCTTCTGCTTTCCCCTGAACAAGGTCTGCAATACATGTGGCTAGTTCTATTCCATTTATTTGGCAAGTAAAAGGATTGATACAGAAGGAGACAATTGGGGGGAAGCCGGGATGGCTCAGTGGGTTGAGCGCTCACTTTGCAGCCCCAGGGACTAGGGATCGAATCCCAGCTCCGG
>PVKE010051324.1:0-10678 GCA_004027555.1 Craseonycteris thonglongyai
CAGGATGGGCAGAGGAGTATTCATCTATTTCTGTGGTGATGGAGACTTTCACAATATCCTCTGGCCAAAGAAATGTAACCACAGTCATAATGATTTCAGTGTCAAACTATTTCAGCAGCAGCAACAACAGCAAAAACACAGCAGCAGCCTATTCCCAAATAAACTCGTGTGAATGCTTCATGTTAGCTAATTATCAAGGGGATTTTTAGGGAAACTGTATCAAGAATGTGGTGGAGTTTCTTGGGATGCTGTCTTTTCTTGCTTGGATGGAAACAAGAAATGGAACGTCAGGGCAGTAGAATTTATGCATCAGAGAGAGGGGTGGAAATGAGGGCTTTAAGAAGGGCTTACTCTGGGGCTTTGATACTAATTAATCTCATGACTCTCAGTGAGTCACCTGACCTCTGTGCATCTGGATTCTCTTCCCCTTCCACCTATTCACCTCCACATGCCCAATAGAAAAAGGGATGAAATTCTAGATAAATATTCTCAACCTGTTGTCTTCTGAGGCATTCATAGTAGATGACTTTTGCATGTGACACTTTCCCATGAGCAAATTCATATTTTCACACAAGAGAAAATTGGTTGGAAAATAAAGCAGATATGCTTAGGCCAGCCAAGGCACAGATAAAAGAGATCATGGTTTATGTTGATTTTCTAGTATATTAGCTAAAACTCTACTCCTTCTCTCCCACTGAAGAAAATATATTGGAACACAAGTGACTGAGAAGAGTGTTATAACAAGAATAAATTTGGTTCCACACTAATTTATTTGCCAGTAATTAACACTAAGGTACAACGAGTTCTTAAAAATTATTAAGAAAAAACTAAGTATTTCTAAAAAAGAGCAAAAGGAGAATTTTTATAAAAACAAAACTATACATGTATAAAGAGATGTAAAGTTTCCTCAATATAACTGACCATTTAAAAAAATCAAAATTACTAGAATAATTTTTTAAATTTTTAATAATACACTCAGTTGTCTAGGATATGAGTTAACAAAAACTCCTATGTAAAAATGCAATTGGCTCAGCCTTTGGAAAGATTTTGATGATGTACATAAAAAAATTTAATGTATGTATCCTTTGATCCATCAATTCCTTTTCTAAAAATCCACCATATAAATACATCTGCTGAATTGTTTGAATTACATCATAATTTTAGCAAGAAAGAAGAATCAAAAGTAGACTTAGTGAAGCAAGATTTAAGTTTCTGCTCATTTTATTTTGAAACTTGAGCAAGTCCCTTTAAACCTCTTGATTCTCAATATCATTTTGCATGTTGTAATACTACCTACCTTACAGGTTAATTACAGATGAGAATAGAAAAGCAAAATCTCCTTGAAAATTCTAAATTATCAATAATAATCTTACCAACACTATCACAACTAAAATATCACAGTTGCCATTGTATCCAACCTACTTTATGAAAATAATCACATATTCTTTAAAAACAAGACAAAAAATGATTGTTATTTTTACCAAAATAATTTGCCCTTGGGTTGTTCCATATAAATCATGTTAATCATGTTTCAATAATAGCCCATAATAAAATATCAGCTTTAATAGAATTTGTGTAGTACATATCAACTAGAAAAAGGAAAATATACCTAAATATTTGAGAGATGTATTTTAAAAATAATACAAAAAGCATGACTCCAAATGAAATGATTTCCTACCTGTTCCAGAACAGAAAAACAGTAGTCTCATGTTGCAAAAACTAATTTAAAATGAATTGCTGTATATTAGGAAAGAATAAAACAAAAACAAACTGTTGATCCTTGGAGATGAAACTGGAGTGCTATGATAAAAATAGCAGGAAGGAAAAATCTGCTAAAAGGCTGCATAAGGCCGAAAGTGAATCATCCTGAGAACACTGTTTCTCCAAGTATGTCTCTGTGTCAGATTAAATTAATAATAAAAAGGAATTATAGATTTCTTGGAGATTCTATAAATTTAAAACCTCATTAGATCACCCAAAAGGAAACCTGGGCCAAATTAACCAATTATTGTATGTTGAAAAGTAACATGGTTCCACCTAACAAACAGTGTCACTGATGTAGAATCAAACTTGTTTAATTTCTAGTTAGAACAGCATTTCCAAACTCTATGCTGTGGAATGCAGGGTCTGGAGAACATTCTTTCCAGGAAATATTTAACAAGTACTGTACACATACACACCTCATAACACTCTAGGATTAAAACACGTTAGGGAAGCACAGATGCTTTAATTCTCCTCTTGAGGGTTCCTGGTGGTCATCAGCTTATTAAAAGTTACGAGAATTTTTGCTGTAAAGAAAAATAGAAAGATATAACCTAGACCTTTCCAATCTTGCTGAGATCCAAAATTCTTCTGTGCTCGACACATCTGCTAAGTTTCCAGAAAGCAGTAAATTGTGTGCGATATTAGTTTGGGAAATACTGTTGTGGAAATGTAAAACATGGCTACATAAATGGCATTTTTTCAAATGGACTGCATATTATTCTGGAAAGTAAGACTAAATTAAATTTCTTCTAGAATTGGAAGTCATAAAAATATTTGTTCCCATGTCCTGACTTTGTTTTTTTTCCTTTTAGTAGATAATGTGATATAAAAAATAAGAAACATAGTCTCATATTTATCTACCCTATAATGAATTTTGCCTATTTTGAATACATCCTATTTCCAGGTACTTTATAAGAATGAGAAATATGGGATAGGTCTTGGGTAATTTTTAAGTATGTAATGATGTATGAAATCAAAGCCTTTCATTTTATCTAATATGAGCAGTCAGGTTGAAAGTTAATAGTTATGAGAAATAATCTCCTCTTCTAAACCTCTTTTTGTATATTGTTTAATTTGCAATTCCCTGTTCAGATGAACAGTTTATTATGACGCTCTTGCTAATTTAGCATTGGACTACAAGATACGTGGGCCTGAAGCAGTTTGGGGATATGTCCAGGATCATCAAAGTCTAATTTACAATGAAAATTATAATTTAGAAGTAGGGTAAGACATCAGCTGCCACCTCAGTAAATTGCAATCAGTTTGTTACTTTTAGAGTTATAGCACCATAAATAAGAAAGCAACAATGCTGATCCTATCTCTCTAATTAACCAGATGTTCAGAGCAAACCACAGAATACTACTCGAAGTATTTGGAAAGCTTGTACTCTAGCTGAGGCTCCTTTGTCTATCCTAGAAATTGAGCCAGTTTCTAATCCTTTCACTACAGTCAAATAAGTAGTTATCACACTTTTATACCAATGTTGAAAAATAATTGCTACTTAGTCTATTATTATCTACCCTTATCCAAATGAATTTGCTTACTTGAAAAAACTTTAATTTAATTATTTCTCAGTAATCTAAGTAATTTGTATACTTTTCCAAACAGCTTATGGGAAAGCAGTGATCAAATTCCTACTTATAAATATGAACATAATTATTGAATGTGAAAGGGAGTGTCACCCAGTAAACTTACTTGAAATTCAAGTTTCACTTTTATCATTCATTTGCTAGAATTTACTCATAAACTTCACTTACATTCATCAAATACTTACCAATAAAGCTCTACTGGTTAGCTACAGTGACTGTCCTTTCTAAATGCGTGTGCTACCCATTCTGATTGGTCCATGATTGTATTAGTCTGATTTTTTAATCACTTGTAATGTCTCTACTGTTTATAATTTGTAACTTCTGAAAATCCCTGTTTTCATCTCTAAGTTAATTAGCTCAGTAATTGGTAGCAAATAATTATTTGCTTGTTTGAATGTTTGCTTTTCTATCACACAAATTCAAAAGCAATTTAGTTAGAAATCTTTACCAACATCACCCTTCCCTCCATAGATCTAAAGATGTGATGGAATCAGAGTACCTCCCTCAAAAAAATGGGTAGCTTGTGTTACGATTACAATATTTGGAGACTTAAATTTTCACTTGTTTTATAATGTTAAACTTGTTGGAATCTGTCCCTGAAAGGTTTATTTTGAGATTCATTTTAGGCTTCTCAAGCTTTCACTAGTTGCGGATACTTCAGGATTTCATATGATAAAACTTCTTACTTCATCATGTTTGAGTTACTCAAGAAAAATATTTTTAATGTGACATACTAGCAACTTTCTGTCCTGTCTTAAAGACCTTTCCTTGAATTATTTTGTATTACAAAATCCTCTTCAAACAGACAACCACAGACATTTGAAATTTCAGGCGTTCAAAAGCTTTATTCACAGTTAAGCACTAGAAAGTTATTACATTCCAACTGGTTTCCAGTTCCCAGGCTTACTGAATTACTGACTCATGCTGACTCATGGATGGGTCTTATCCCTGGGTGCTGCTTATTTATAACCTGAATCAAATTGTTAATTTATTTCTTTTGAGAAAATTTTAAGAAAATAAAACAAAGAGAAAAATCTGTCTGCAGCTTTGATTGATACTTTGAGTTCTATGCCTCATTTACAAGAAGTATCTCAAGTAAGACTGGAAAATGTCATAAAGTATGAGACAGATATAAAAGAAAATGCTCCCTGAGCTATCATAATAGTATTTTCGATTTATATAGTAAAATATTTCTCATACATTAGTTCATCTGAACCTCATAATAGCCCTGTTTTGCACATAGAATATACTTCTGCTATCACAGACCTAGCTCTTAGTCTGTTCTTGGAGGTCATTGCACAGTTACGCCCTAAGCATTTTTTGTTGTCGGAAACTGCTTTAGAAATGTGTCTCTGTACTTCTATCTATGTGTTTGAATAGACATTCTGAGATCAAGTACAGCCCAAGGCAAAAACACGTAGGTACCTCTTGCCTAACCAAATACGTGGTTCAATGTCAGCAGTCACTCTGGTTGTAGGTGGGGCAGGAACTATTATTTATTTGTTTGTTTTTATATTTTATTGTTTGAGAGAAAGTGTGTGTGGAGGGAAAGAGAGAAGGGGGAAGGGCCCAGTGCAGTCTCCATGTTGTATATCATTAGTTGTGACATAGTTTCATTTCACAAAGGTAGATATGGGCAGCATGGGGCAGGAACTGAACCAGGAGCCTCCCACATGGGAGGTAAGAACCTTTGCCACCATCCCACAGTTACCAGTTGCTCTGTAGGTCAGCATATGGATTTGCATGGAACTATTTATTATATAGCCCCTTCATCCTCACCCCTGCTACCTAGATCCTTATTTGAGCCATTTTCTACCATTCTGTTAACACCGTTGCCTATTTAATTAGCCCTGCTGCCTAAATCATCAATTCAATCTCTAGCCCTTGGCAAGAAAGCAAAAATAAATTTGTTTCTTACAAAAATAGAAAGTAGACAGAAATTTAAGGTTTATTTGGACCAATCACCAAATTCTCAGTTGAATCTGTCCTTTACGAATAGGTTTAACGAAGGAAGGTTTGCCATGTTCATGGATTCTTTGTGGAGCTATCAGGCAATGAAAACTGAACTTCTGCATAAACCCATTAGAAAGTTAAATACTACATTTCAGACATTGTGTACCTGAAGCAGAAACACAATAGAAAATCTAAGGAAATATGGAATAAGTATTTTAGCAAGAAATGTCCTGTTTCTTGTGTTCACTCATTAGCCAGCATGAACATTTAGAGAAGACTGATGATCCAATGATCATTTCTCAGTTGTCATCTTATTTGATATATCCCCTGGATTATTGCAATAGTCTCCTCACTGGTGTGTCTGTTTGCAATACACTAGCTAATCTAATTAAATTAAACATTAATTTTATTTAGTGTATAGAATCTTGCCAAGGGCTAGAAAATGAATTGGTGATTAGGAAGCAGGCCAAATGAAACAGACAATGGAATTAACAGGATGGTAAAAATTGGTTCACATGAGGATTAGGGTACCAGAGCTGGTAACAAAGAGGCCAAATTCCCTACCACATCTACAGCCAGGACAATTGCTGACAAGAAACATAGATGCCTCTTACCTATGCATTATTCTAAATCTTTATGCATATGCCTATTAAAAAGTAATATAACTTAATCAAATTTCTTACACAGTCAGAAACCCACAAAAGTTATTTTCCTGAGATCCCCACATACCCATCTGGTTACCATGATTGAAATCCTGCATCATTCCATAAAGTAGGACATGCTCTACTGCTGGTACTGGCCCTGATGCTAGGCACGCCATGACCTCAAGCTGTTGTCATTTGCTCTTCCTGAGCAGTTCTTCCACTAGATGTCTATAGGTATCACCTCATTCACATCTTACTCAGATGTCATCTTCTCAGTGAAACTTTCTCTTGGTCTTTCTATTTACTAGTGCACCTCTCTCCTTGCACTGTATCACCTTTCCTTGCCTTTTTATTTCTAAGTAGCCCTCATCACCATTTTACATATTTACTTATTGTTTGTGTCTCCCCACCAGAATATAAGCAAGGGTTTTTGTCTGCTTATTCACTCCTCTGTCTCTAATTGTTGAAGAAGAGATTTTTAAAGATTTATTTATTTTTATTGTTTTTTGACAGAAAAAGAGACAGAGAGAGACAGAGAGAAGGGGGAGGGCCCAGAGCAGTCTCCATAGTCGACAGCACTGGTTTTCCATAGAGTTTCACTCCACAGGTAGGCTCAGGGCTGCACAGGGCTGGGAGCCTCCCTCATAGGCCCTGGCAAGGACTGAACTGGGACACACCCCAGTTCAGAGTTTGGGTCCACATGGGCCGGGCCCGGGATTTGATCCTCAGGCTCCATGGCTGCAAAGTGAGCACTTAACCTGCTGAGTGAGCCATCCCAGCTTCCCCAAGAATAGATTTTTTAAATGAAGGAATATTAAATCAATGAATGATGATTGGACTTGACTTTGGAATTTCCCTTCAATTCCACAATCCTTTATCACTTCCACTTATAAAATCCAGTGTATATGTTGACTTCATCTTAAAAATGTCAAATTATAATAAAGAACAGGTCAACACTGAAGAAAAATTTTATAGTGGTGAGTTTCTGGTCTTTCATTTGTACAGAATAATTAATGGCTTTCTTAAAACCTTGAAAAGCAGCATTCAGTTTCAGTACTATTTGCCCATTGCTTTTTATCTTATTTTAGCACAAAATATATTTTTTATTTTTGTGTTTCAGGAACTATCTTAAATTACTCAATTTCTAGCTTCTCTTTCTTTCCAAATTTGGTCTACTTAGACTATTTCTTATTTCTTTTACTGCGGTCTTAAAATTTCTTTTCTTAACTCATATTGTTTTGTGATTGCCATATGTATGAAATAATTCTGTTGTGATTACCTCATAATAATGGCAAATTATATTTTCTTTGAAGAATATCTCAGGAGAACATGCAGCATTATGCAATGTATGTAAACCTGGTAAGGACTTACTCATTAAAGGAAAAAAAGCTATCAGAAATAATTTTATTTGATTCAGAGCATAAAATGGTATTTATCATTCCCATGATTTAAAAAATATGTATTTCAGAGTGTTAGTTTACATTGAATGCATTATATACTTTAAATACCAAATTTGATTGTCATATTTTTTCTTCCTTGGTATGGTTGGGGGCTAGTGTAAATAAATGTCAAGAAGCATACTGTGTGAGGGGAAGCCGGGATGGCTCAGTGGGTTAAGCCCTCACTTTGCAGCCCCGAGGACCAAGGATCGAATCCCGGCCCGGCCCATGCGGAACCATATGCTGAACTAGGAGCTCCCCCAGTTCAGTTCTCTCTCTGTCTCTGTCTCTGTATCTCTCTCTCTCTGTCAAAAATAAAAATATATAAATAAAAATATATAAAGAAGCATACTGTGAACACATGGTGATGGAAAGTGAGCTGATTCTGGGTGATGAGCACATAATGCGATGTGTAGACAATGTAATGTAGAATTGTACACCTGGAAACAATGTAATTGATATCAATTAATGTCACCCCAATAAATTTAACAACAACAAAAGCATACTGTGACCCTTTTTTAAAGACTAATGTTAGCAACAAATCTGATGTTAGACTGATTTTGGAACTCAGCCTTGCAAATAGGAAAAACAATGTTTAAGCAGAAACAAACATTTAATTTCTCTGCCTTTCCAGTAATACAGCTTATTAATAAAGACTACTTTCTAATATAGCATCAGTGAGTAGAATTTGAACTCTAAGCCTTTCAGGAGTGGTGATCATTTGCTGTTCTGTTCCCAGTGGAACCAATGACATGATTTTAAAGACAAATGGACACTTCAAGGGTAAGATCTGTGATTCTGCATCTAGGATTTACAGAAGTTTTTTTTTTAAGTTTTAAAGTAGTATATTCTCACACAACTTCATTCATGCATAAAAAAACATAACCATAATATTAAATATTTAGGTCTTGGAAAATTATTAACTTACAATTTCTGCTATAGTATTTACTTTTATTCATATATCAAAATCTTATAATTGCATGCTTGCAAAAAAACAATAAATGAATGGAAGGACAACTCCTAAAGATAAGAAAAGATTGAGATAAATATTATGCTATTATCACTTGGTTTACATATCAGAAGAAATTTGTGATACAAATGCCAAGGAAATCCAATGGAGATTGACATACTCAGTGGATTTGCAGAATTTGATCATTAATTCTTAATTCTATTATTTTAGGACCTTACCACTTAAAAGTTAGATTAATAATTTAAATTTAAAAGATTAGAAAATTGGAAGGCCAATTATGTGCATAATATTATACATAAATATTAGTAATAACCATTGCTACTACCTTGACATAACAGTTAAGAGTTTGGGTATTGATATTAAACTTCCCTGCCTCTTAGTTACCATGTAGCCTCCAGTAAATTTTCTGACTGTTATTTGTGGTATTGCTATGATTATCATTATTATCTTTTAGGGACCTTAAGCAAAGTTGAAATACTTTTTTTCTATGAAATGTTTATCAAATATTTAAAACTATGGACCTCTAGGAAATAACAAGAACTCTCCAAAAAAAATGGATAAATTAAGTAATTAATAATAATTATTTAAAACCCTAAAAAGGTATAATCTTAATAGAATATAGACTATAGAAGTATAAATCTCTGTCCAGGAAGGAAAAAACAAGTTTAGAGTTCTAGATAGTCAGAGAAACATCATGAAAGAATCACAGCCTAGAAATAACAGCAGGTGCTGGTGGCAATTGGCACCATTAATAGGATGTGAAGGACACCAACAACATAACTTAAAGCACAACTTTGCAGAGTTACTCCAGAATAATAACAAAGTTAATTTCCAAAACCAAACATAAAATATCTCATATAAAGGAAAATATTTGATGTTTAGATACATTAAGGAAAATGCATAATTTCATGAGATGATGGTCTGGAGATTTTTCTGGGTAGTTTAGCTACCCAGCCCCATTCACTTCTTATCTTTAAAAGGGGATGTAAAATATATGATGATTTTGTCAATAGATACATAGTAGACTCTTCAAAACTTTTGTTCTTTTACTCCTAAAAGTATATTGACTAAAATACCCCACACATATTTACAGGTTGATATCACTAAGTTTTCAGCAAAAGTTTAGCTCTAAAAGATATAAATTCCAGTACATTATAAATATTGACTTTTAAAATAAAGGTATGATAATACTCCTAAACATAACTACTGCAGTCTAAATGCCATGGTGATTTGATACTCACCATTATCTATTTGCAAATACATAAACAATCTCTTCAATAGTCATGAATTTTGTGTGCCTTTTGTCCCATGAACTATAATTGTCATCACAGTTCCTACAGAGAGTTCTATTCCAATATAATATAATTTATTCTTGAAAATCTTATCACTCATAGTTCTATTAAAAAATTTACATAATAAAGTTAAAATTTTTAAATGTTGTGACCTGTGAATCTCTAAGTGTTAAAAGAATATTCTTCTGTATTCAAAGCTGATTACAATTATTATTAGTTCATAATTAGTCAAAATGGTATCAATAATATAAAATTTGAAACAAAATATTAATCATAGGAAGTATTTTAGAAAATCCATCCATCGTTGATTTGTGTTGATTTATTTCACCAACTTACTATATCTATCAAGAACTTATTTGCTAGATTAGACAGCATAAATTCTATTCCTATTTTTTTTAATTGTTAAAATTATTGGAGTGACATTGGTTGGTAGAAATAATATAGATTCCATCTGTAAAATTCTACATTACCTATAAGTGAGGTCATATGTTTCCTGATTCTTTCAGTCTGACTTATTTTGCTTAATAAGATGGTCTCTAGGTTTATCCATGTTGTCACAATGGATGGTTTCTTATCGCTGAGTAGTATTCCATTGTGTAAATGTACCACATCTTCTTTATCCAGTCATCTATCAAAGGGCATTTTGGTTGTTTCCATGTTCTGGCCACTGTGAACAGTGCTGCGATGAACATGCGGGTACAAACATCTTTAAAGATTAAGGTTTTCAGGTTTTTTGGGTAGATGCCCAGTAGAAGGATGGCTAGATCATATGGTAATTCCATTCCTAATTTTTTGAGGAATCCTCATAGAGCCTTCCATAGTGGTTGTACCAGTTTACAAAACTGAAAGTAACAAAGACACAGAGACCTATGGACACACTCAATAGCTTAGTGATTGCCTGAGGGGAGGGGAGGAAGGGGGAGGGAGAGAGGGAGGGGGTGGGAGAAGGCACCAGCATTATGGACACACTCAATAGTTTGGTGGTTACCTGGAGAGGGGGAAGAGGGGGGAGGGAGAGTTGTGGGGG
>PVKE010051325.1:0-10678 GCA_004027555.1 Craseonycteris thonglongyai
AGAGAGAGAGAGAGAGAGAGAGAGAGAGAGAGAGATACAGAGACAGAGAGAGAACTGAACTAGGGAAATTTCCCAGTTCAGCATATGGATCCGCACAGGCCGGGGCCAGGACTCGATCCTTGGTCCTCGACGCTGCAAAGTGAGCGCCTAACCCACTGAGCCATCCCAGCTTCCCCAAGGCAATCTTAATTTTAAGATAAAATACTTATTCTACACTGTCTAAATCTACTTGAAGCAAGATGTTTCAAATATGTCTTAAAATAGCCTCTTCTTAATATTCCTTCTGTGCTATCTGCAAGGTAGGGAGTAGGAAAATGGAATAATACATAAGTATCAAATGAGCAACTAATGGAATTTCTATAGACCAAAGTGATGAAGGAAAACAAACAGGCTGACATGATGGAAACTAAGGATAGAAACCTATTTAGATAGGTTTGCTGATAGACCTCTCTTAGGAGGCATAATGTAAGCTGAGACTTAATTGCAGAGGAGGAACCATCCATGAAGAGGGAAGGGAAGAGTATTTCAGTCAAGAAAATGGTATACTTGAATGTCTTAAGTTAGGCAAAAGCTTGACTGTCAGAAGTGAAATGAATACCTTTGGTCTGGGTTAGAGATAGCAAGGGGGAAGTAACTGAAATGCAGTTGAAAAGGAAATTGGGACTTCGCCTGGCATGAGAGCTTTGTTTGACTTCAGTTCAAGGATAAAATAGAAAAGTGATATAATCAGATTTTTATTTAAAAAATACTAATCTTACTGTTCTGTGGAAGATAATAGAAGTAGAAATGGAACCACGTAAATTGTCCAAATATGGTTGACCCTAATATAATTTTTTAAAAAGAGGAAGAAATTTTAGTTTTGAAAACTTTATCTAAAATAGCATAATATAACTTTAAACAGAACTTTTCCAGAAAAATAACACTTTATTTACATTTTTTTCTATTATAATACCTATTTGCAGCTGTACACAAAAGAAGAAAATCGGATCTTCTGGGGTTACAGATTTTCTCCACCATAATTGCCTCGTTTCAAAATCATTTATAGACAATAAAGGATTCATTCATTTATTTTTATTAAAATATTTTTGATTAACATTGAGATCAATAGAAATAAATGACACAATAACTATCCTCAAGAATTTTATAACATGCTGTGCTTTGTGTATACATACATGCACATACAGTTATATATACAATTACCTATAAAATAAAATAAAATGAAATACATGCTCTTCAGAAATTCAGAGAGGTTTATAAATTGGATTTGAGCATTAGAGGAAGAATAGAATTTTCAGATTAATAGAACTGGTCCCGTGGCCTTGGGTTGTGCAGTCATAACATCAGTTACTGTTCTAAATAGGTAAGCAATTGTTTATAGAGGCAGAGAAGTTAGTTGAAGTTTTGAGGTGAGATAAGTTCATTAAAACTAGAGCAGAGGGCACAGGGAGGAATAGAGTAGGACATGAAATTAGAAACAAGCAGAATCCTCAGTGTTGTAATTAAAAGTTTGTATTTATTTTTCTAACGTCCTATGGATTGACCAATAGATAATAAAGTTTAATATGGGACATGGTTAATATCAACAAAGCCAAGCTCAGTGTTATAGAGTACGAATATGAACAAGAAATAATCACTCACTGCCCTTATTATTTTTATTTTAATTGAAACCATTGGATATATAGTATCATCAAATCTAATGAAGGTATAGATGCAATAAATATAAAACAACGTTAAAATGTTACAAGGAAACAAAGTAGAGAGCCTACCGTATTTGGACAAAAAAGGCTAGAAATAAACAATCGAAAAACTGTATGTAGTTAAACAGGCCTTGAAATATAGAGGTACTGTTTTCTTACCAAATTAGCAGAAGGCCAATTTAGTAATTTTGATTTAATGAAAATCCCAAGTGTCACTTATAAAAAACTTATATTAGTTCTTGCTTATTTTGTAGGTCATATTTCATATTTTGCATTATTAGGGATCTTCCAATTTTATATTGATTATAAGGCTTTCACAATATAACTTTTAATCAGATCATGAAGGGACTAGATCATGCTCACATACCTAGTCTCTGTCAGATTGGCATCACTTACATAAATGTTTTTATATTTTGTCTGAACAAAAATAATCTTAGTAGTAGATCAAATTACAAAAAATGTTTATTCAAAAAATAATACAAAATATGTGTAGAATACTCAAAATTATCATTCATTCTTATGTGAATACGTGTGTGTACTTATGTGTGTGATTTGGGTTAGGAAGTCTCAACAAAAGTGTTATTACCCAAAGGAAAGCTAAAGAGAAACATAATTTCAATTTTCACAAATTAAAAATTGGTAATAAGAATAAAATTGCATTGATAAAACATATTTAAGATTTCAGGAAATTATCAATACAGAGGGAAAAGCTGCATATTTCCCTTTTACATAGTTGATTTATGTAGTAGAAGTCAAGTATTATAGTTGTACCTAACTAATATAGGATTGAAGCAAGTGGAATAACTCTTCTCATTGTTGCTAATTTGTCTCAATAAGAAAACAATTTGAAAAACATATAGGACTCGAGATAAGCATATTGTCATGTTTATTTCTAGAATTAGAATGTATTTTGACTTAAAATGAACCAATCTCAATGTACAAGGGCTGTCCAGAAAGTAGCTAGCATGTAATATTAAAAAATGGAGGCACTTGTGGCTGGATTTTTTCCTGGATAGCTGTGGTACTTCCTAAGACCTAAAAAGGCGTATCAACTTAATTACAAACTGTTAGAATTTAAAAGAGCTTAATTGGTATGAAATAATGAATGCCACATCTTCAGTTGTCCCACATTTGCCTATTTAGATCACTACAGGATTATTAGTCATGAATATAAATTTTTCCCAAATTACTACAGAGATTCTTTAGGGTCCACAAAATATGTGGTGCATTTCTAGAGTAAGGAGTTTAGGAGAGATTTGGCACTTTATAAAGTTGTTTATGAGGTGACTGAATTAAAAACTACACTTTAATTGATAACTCAGGAACTTTCACACGACCCTTAAACACCACCAGTGGAGGGATTTAACCTTATTCATGAGGGAATTGCAGCATTTGCTTAAGGCCACTTTTCCCACCATTGTAGCTTACACAGAAGGATTTTCTTTAAAAGCAGTTGCTTTTGTTTGAGATAGATATTAAAGCTCAAAATCTCAAGGTCAGTCAACCTGCTGTTATTAAAATTATGTGCAGCTAAATCATCTTCTGTAGGTTTGAGGATAATAATAAGCAGCAATAAAGTGGAGATAATTTACACGAGGAAGACAAATTAGATCTGGCCAAATGAATGCAATATGACTGCCTTTTAGAACAAAAGCAATCCAACTGCCTGTCTTAAAAATTCATCTGAGATTCAATAGTCTGGAGTAGATCATTAATTGTTCCATGAATTCTCACGTCAGTCAACCTGCTTTTAACTACATAATTGATTATTTGTTTCATGAAGTGGATAGCATTTAAAAATAATTAGTGATGCCTCAAAAACCATTTCCCAAACTTGGTATCAACACCAAAGAAAATGAATATTTGGCACTTGCTGTTAGGTTAGTTAATCATTGAGGCCAATGAGTGTGGTAGTAGGAGGAGTGGGGTTTCTGTAATGTGTCTCAGTGGACTGGCTCCACAGAACAAATTTTTACTTCCCTTAATACTTCATAGCTGCCTCCTTTCTTTGACAGCTATGCACTTAGTACACAGAAAAATCAGAATGTAAATAGATTTTATGGAGGTGTCGAATCTGAGGAAGTATCCCTCTGTAGTGGCTAGTTGAAATAACATGTGTATGCTCTTGTTTGTAATGTCTTAGTTGGATGTATTGGACAGACTGGGAGGAAGATGAAATAGATGACAGCGTGGGAAGAATTGAGAAGGCCTGGATGGATGGCTTCAATCGGCAGATTTTTGTGACTTCAAAGATGCTCTGGCCAAACGGTTTAACTCTGGACTTTCACACTAACACGTTATACTGGTGTGATGCCTATTATGATCATATTGAAAAGGTGTTTTTGAATGGAACTCACAGGAAGGTAAAAGACAAAGGCTGCTGTTTTTAACCCACAGACTTCTTTTCTCACAGGGCCTTGTTGTGTTGTGTTAAAAATACTTTCAAGTTTATTTTTACCCTTCTGCGGTGGCTGTCAGTCATCTCCATGGGATTGCATGAAGGAGGGTGAGCCTTGAGTGGTGCAGCTGGCTTTCACCTCCAGGAGAAGAGGCCCAGCTCACAGTGGTATGCCAGGATTTGTGAGTTTTTTAAGAAGAAGCTCTCAGGATTTCAAAGCTGGTTTAAAATGCAGTTTTTCTACATTATTGATGAGTTTGCTATGATGAAGCAACCCAACTCTATTCAAATATCTTCAATCTTTACAGCTGAAATTTAACGTATATTATATAAAAAAAATAGTACTTGTATTGCATTTATTTGAATAAAGAAATTCATGACATTGGAAGTAAAATACAAGAATAAACTGAACTTCAAGCCTGTTGATATGAATAGATATCAACTTCTTCTTCCCATTTACTGGTAGAAATATTGTGAAATTATTTTAAAATACTTGGGTAAAATTGAGGATGCAATTGAGTGTTTAACAGGGTTAGTATAGACAAAACATCACCTCTGTATTTCTTCTCAGCATTACCCAAGAGCATATAACATTATGAAATGACTTGAACTATTTAGTTAAATAATGGAAAGTGGAATATTAGAAATTACCAAAATGCTTTTTTTTTTCTTCTTATACCATTCTTTCTTCATTTTTGGAAAGGAAAACTGCACAACTGGCAAAGCCTATTCATTATGAATTCTATTTGAGAAATAAATAGTACATTAATCAGTTAAGACCATTTCAATTATTGGTTTACTCTAATAGTGCTAGAAATATTTTTCTACAAATGAATAAAATTCACTGGCATTTAACCTAATGTCAAATATTTAACAGGTGCTAAATAAATATTTAGGATTCTTTTGAAGATGTTGATATGTACACAGTATACATAATGTTTTAATGACCAGAATATTTAACCTTGTATAAAAGTAAGAAAATAAAAAAGAAACTGTCTTGATTATTTGATCTATGAAAATTTATTATAAAGGACTCAAATCAATGAAGAAAACTTGAATTGCTAATGCTATATTATTTGGATAGCTTTCTCAATTCTCTAATAATAGATTGAGTACAAAATGCTTTTTCATATTGTTTATAATGTCATGTAACAAATGGTGAAAGGTGAAAAAGTATTATCATTATTGGAATATTTCTTACCGTTTTCTACAACCCTTCATGTGAAAAAGGACTTATAATGGCTCCATTATACAACAACAATAGAAAACAGGAATGCAAAGAATACATCAAAATAATCAGAATTAAAATTAGCCAATGAGCCTAGTTTACCTATTTGCTCTACCAATAAATTTTTCTATGCTCAGAATTAAAATCTTTATCTTCTTGTCTGTCATCTTTTGGATTTCTTCAATTTGCTTTAGCCCAGTTAAATTAGATCCCTTTTACTAACAATGTCTTAAGACCATGTTTTAGCTCTTGAATATTGAATGAGCAATATTACAATATACATACGGACACTAAGGACAGTTTCTATACTAGAATATGATTCTGTAATATCTTAAAGAATAGACAGGGAACTGTGTCAAACAAAACAATTTTAATATTTGCATTTCCTGACAATATGTATAATGCCAAATATGAGAGAATGTAAATGGATGAAATATTAGAAATGGTCTTTCTCAAATAACATGCTCTAAAAACATAAAAAAAAATATGCTCACATTGTGAAATTTATTTTCTGAAATATGAGTTAAGATATTAGGTGGATTAATACTTATACTTATTTGAATATCATTTTATCTAAATATTAAGTTATGTTTCTAGGGGTCAGTTCTGAATTCTCACAATGTGTTTATATTTTACAGATTGTTTACAGTGGGAAAGAGTTGAACCATCCTTTTGGACTGTCACATCATGGGAATTATGTGTTCTGGACTGATTATATGAATGGTTCCATTTTTCAACTCGATTTGATAATGAATGAGGTGACATTACTGAGGCGTGAAAGACCACCCCTGTTTGGGCTCCAGATTTATGATCCACGAAAGCAACAAGGTATTAAAAACCAAATCGAGTTGCTTCTGAGTTTTACATATACATAGTACTTTCCAATAATTATAAAAATGTTTGATTTTGACAGTGTTGCTGAAATATTATGACAAAAAGTGTCTAGGTACTTCAAAATCAACTGAATCTTTATCTTTATTACAAAATTTTATTTTATTGTTCGAAATCACCTGAAGGAGTAACCTTAGGAATTCTACTTGAGAGAAGTTCAAGGTTTTCTCCAACTATTTCCTTTTTGGAATCATCCTCACTAAAGAAATCTGTTAGTTATTTAAAGTTTTATATATATATATATATATTATATTTATATATAAATACATATATGCATATAAATATAATATATATATTTAAAAATAAACTAATATATATATAAATATTTAAGCAAAATGGTATTTTAAAAAGTATCTTACTATATTTATCTGATTAATTCATGTACATTTAAAGAACATTTAATTATTTTAGATGGTATGAAACTAAAATAATGTACCATGATATTCATATATTATTAAAATCAGATAATATCGTATGTTTTATGTGCATGAGTTATTAATATTTATTAGGTTGTCCACAAATAGCATGCTCAGAACTTAGGTATTAGACAAAGGTTATTTTGTACCTTTTTTTTTGTTGTTGTTCTTCTGAATCTAAAGTCATTATTCCTTTTTTTTTGGAGATATCCTTGTAAAAATTTAATGAATATACACTTCAGTACATTTAGGATGAAAAATTATATCTTGAGTTATTCAATGCATATGTTATCAATAGGAAGCTATCTAGCAACAAGAGATTTTTGAAGATTCTTTGGCTAAATGAGGGATGTTAAAAGCAAACTTATCTCAGTGAAAGGATTTCTTTTGTTTCTACTGTATTAAAAATTGCTTCATTGGAATACAAATGCAATTTCATAAAATAATGGAAATATATAAAGTGAGAAGTACATAAAACTTAAAGGGCTAATAAAAGAAAATTATATTTAAAAAGACTGAAAATGAAATTATTTGAGGTGGTGTAAGTTACAGTTGTGGACAAAACATAAAAAATATAGCAATTGCCTGCATAGACCAAATGGTAATATCTTCTGTTACATTCACATCAATCCTGCTTCCCCTCACTAAATTTCAGGCAAGACTTTGAACAGAAGCAATCCTTCTCATATCCTGTAGGGTCTTGTTTATAGGATTGTTGTTTCCTCTAATTTCACAATCATTAATTTCACTAATTTTATTGCACCAATCAGTGTAGAATCACATTTCTTGTTTTCATTCTCTTGAGCAATATTTTTACTTGAATGTCATCGCTAAACTTCCTGTAGCCAAACTCCATGACATTTTCACAATCTTCATTTTTCTTTAAAGTTCCATTTGTTTTAGAAAGTTGATCAATTTAGTACAAGACAAGGTATAAGAAATGTCCTGGTTTACTATAAAATAGACTTGGGCTTAAATCCAGATCCTAGAACTTTCTCCTGAAACTGAACACTTCATAAAAATTTAGTAAAGATTAAGAAATGCTTTCTTTGTAAAATTCCTATAAGGAATAAATATTTGTTTTTGTTTTTATGTTTTAGATTTATTTTACTGCTTTTGACAGAGAAAGAGATTGGGGGGAGGGCAGAGCAGTTTCCATAGTTGTACATTTTCAGTTTTTAACAAGAGTTACATTCCACACAGTGGGTGGGGGTCCATGCAGGGCAGCAACTGGGCAGGGGGCTCCCCCATGGGAGGCATGCCTCCATGACCTAGGGATCAAACCAGGGGCCTCCCATATGGGAAGTTCACCTTGGCACTGAACTGGGGGCCACACCCCAGTTCAGCATATGGGTCTGCATGGGCTGGGGCCAGGATTTGATCCTCCAACCCCATGGCTGCAGAACAAGCACTTAAACTGCTGAGCCATTCCCGTATCAATTATTTGCTATATAAGAATGAAACTTAGAAAAAATTTATCTGTGTTTTATATTAATTAATTTGCCCTTATCATTTCTTAGTCTGGAGGCACATATTTGTAAGTTTCCTTTCCTATGAGCCTTTTAAATAAATATTCAAAGGAGTAATATTTCACAATCATATCTAAAAAGAACATGCCTCTAGTAAGAATATAAGAAATATATTTGATGCCGCAAACAGTGTCATTGACACATATTTAGAGCTATCGGACAGTGTATGAACAGTGTTTTTTTAAAAGTACTTTAAAAATTAATTAAAGGACATTAAAATGGAAACTACATAGGAAGCACACCCCAGTTCAGCATGTGGGTCCACATCGGCTGCAAAGCGACCACTTAACCCACTGAGCCATTCTGGTTTCTCCACCTAAAAATATTTTGAATTCCAATTTTACAAAATTTGAATGCTACTAAAATGTTGAATATACAATTTAATCTTGTATGTAATGTGCATAAAATAGGCAGAATACCAAAGTATTCTTTGATGTATTATATTTTTATTTCATGGTTATTGAATTAACATGACAATATATGGAAGCTGCTTCAGATATTTTCTGCATTTACTGTTGGAAAAGGGCTGACCTAGGCTTAATTATCCCATGAGTTTAGAAATTGATGCTTTAGTTTGAATTATTAGCTCCTTTAGGTTTCAAGTGCATTTTTAAAAAATTATTTTTATACATATAACAAATGTAATTTACTTCTCAAATTAAATTTAAAAAATAATCATACACTTTAGGTCATTTCTCCTGATCTATAATATATAGAGGTCACTTAAAAATTTATTGTATATAACAACATTTAAAGAAATTTTTAAACCCATTTTTAAATAATCTACAGAATACACCTGACTTGTTAGGGTCACAATGTAGTGACCTAGTCTGTCACTTTAGTCATATTTTTTAAATATAATTATTTTATTTTAAATTATTTATTTTTGACACACAGAGAGAGAGATGGATACAGAGACAGAGAGAGAACTGAACTGGGGGAGCTCCCAGTTCAGCATATGGTTCCGCACGGGCCGGGACCGGGATTTGATCTCTAGTCCCCGGCGCTGCAAAGTGAGGGCTTAACCCACTGAGCTTCCCCATAGTCACATTTTTTAGAACTTGTGCTTTTACTGCCAATACAATTTTAATCATTATATTATTTTATTATATGTGTTCAAATAATGAAAAGGTCTTTATTTTCAATGTTTGAGTAAGATCTTCTAACATGATCAAAATGTTAAGGATACATTGAAAAATGTAACATTGTATAAAATGACCCTGACATTTTCACTGCCAGTTGGATTACTAGTGTTGTAGAGTTCTTTGTGACTATTCTGCACATGTATAGCTAAGAAAATACACTTTCCTCTTTGCATTTTCAACTTGTAGGAATAAATAATATCAAAATGATGATCAGCTAAACTTTATTGACTCTTGCCTGCTTCTTTATAAAACATACTGTAGCCTCTTCAAAATGTTACCTTAATTGTACCTTAACCTCTAAGAATGTCTCCAATATGTTCACAATTAATACCCTTGAATTTCCTTTGGTGACTGCTTTATTGATGTCTGTGCATGCCTCATCAGTGTCTCTGCTGTATAGGTCCACTGGGACAACACTTTTACCCATGCTCGTTGTACATTCTCCTGGTCCTGATAGGCTGTGTTGCTTGGAGTTTTCAATGCACAGACAATCCAATGTTCTCTTGCACTAGAGGGAACACTATTTCACCCCATTCCGGAGGGCCCATTTGCTTTCTGTTCACTTAAGATCTAAAGCCACATTTCAAATGTTGGTGGTCTACATTCCAAAGAATTCAGACATGAATACACAGGCCTAAACTGGGAAATTATCCTAAAGAAACTAGAAGTCATTCTGTCTTCTCTATTCTTCCTCTCTCTCTTCTGTAACCAACATGCAGAGTCCTGTCATTTACCAGTATATCATATATTTTTAAACATTCCTGAATTTTATTAAGAACTCAAAAGAAATTTTGACTACACTAATGAATTTGTAATACACATATGTACTCGTGTACACACACTCACATGCATACACACATACTCGCACACATTCATGCCTACTTATATCTCCTAGCTAACTTGGACGGAATCAGAGTTCTCTAACACACGTGCTTCACTCCTCTTGCAGGTAACAATACATGCCGAGTAAATAACGGGGGCTGTAGTACACTGTGCTTGGCCATTCCAGGAGGCCGAGTATGTGCTTGTGCTGATAATCAGCTTCTAGATGAAAATGGGACAACTTGTACATGTAAGTATCTTCTTGTTACACTCATTGTTTGCATGTGTCTTTTTGAAAAAGAGAAGCAGTTGAAATAAAAAAATAAAATAAAATTTGGAAAAAAATGTAGTAAGTACCTAGGTATAATTCCTTTTGTTTATTTATTTATTTTTCTGCACAGTTTTGTTTAAATTTATTTTTTTTGTTAAATTTAATGGGGTGACATTGGTTGGTAACAATTAGATAGTTTCCCGATGTACAACTCCACATCACATCACCCATGCATCGCATTATGTGCCCAGCTCCCAGAATCAGGTCCCCCTCCAACACCA